>PVLA01013781.1:0-34680 GCA_004027455.1 Hydrochoerus hydrochaeris | reverse complement strand
GTGGAGACTCCAGGGGGGTTGCTGGAGGCCCTCTAGATAACCCCTTTGTGAGGACTGGTTGTGGGGTTTTGCCTTCTGTGAGTAGTGTGAGAGAGTTTATGCGGGAGCTTTGGGTGGGAGAGCTCATGGAGGAGGATTTGCGGGGTTCCTGTGAGACAACTGCCCTGAGACACTGGACAGGCAGCCAAAGACGGGCAACCAGGACACATATGTTACACCACCGGCCGCCTAAGACAGGCACAGGACCCATTGCTGTCCTGCAGGCCCATGACGGGTAAGGCCTAGTTGGGTTCATATGAAGAGTCCTTGACCCAAGACAGGCACTGTCCTACAGGCAGCCAAAGACGGGCAACTAGGACACATATGTTAAGCCACCAGCCGCCTAAGACAGGCACAGGACCAATTGCTGTCTTGCAGGCCCATGACGGGTAAGGCCTGGTTGGGTTCATATGAAGAGTCCTTGACCTAAGACAGGCGCTGTCCTCACAGGGACTGCCATACTCCCATAAGTGATAAGGAAAACAATGTAGGGAGCGGCACAATAGCCTCACACATCTCTTCCTCCTGCAGGCATCCAGGTGCCTCGGCTTACATTTCCCAAGCTAACTAAGTAACAAGATTGAGATGTAAGAAGAGATAATTAAAACCTATTGTTTAGGATTGTCCCTGCCTGGCCCTAAGCCTGGGGCGCTTCCTGCTTGGGGCTGGGGGTGGCTGCCAAAGATTAGCAAATATATATTCCAGCTTCTAAAGAATAAAGCGGATTCAGATTCACTCACAGACTGGTGTGCAGTGTCTTCTGTCTCTCACTCGCCGACTCCCTGTCCACCTTTGGGAAACCCTAGCCCTGCCGCAGCTGGACTCCGGCAATGGTGAACATTTCTTCATGTATTTATTTGCCATTTGTATATCTTCATCTGAGAAATATGTGTTCATCTCAGATGCCCATTTTTGGAGAGGGTCTTTGAATTTGGGGGGCTTGATGTTTTTCAGTTCTTTGTATATTCTGGATATAAGTCCTTTGTCTGGGGACTGCTGGCTAAAATTCTTTCCCATTCTGTGGGTTTTCTTTTTACTTTGTTGGTGATTTCTTTTGAAGTGCAAAAACTTTTTAATAAGGTGAGATCCCAGTTGTTGATTCTTTGAAGTATTTCCTGTGTAGTTTGTGTTTTGTTCATGAATTCTTTGCCTACTCCTATGTCTCTAATAAAATTTCTAGTAGATGTAGTGTTTCTGTTTTAATATTTAGATCTTTGATCCATTTTGTCTTCCAGTAGATTTAGTTTTTCTGTTTTAATGTTTAGATCCTTGATCCATTTTGACTTTAGTTCATGGTCATAGGCATGGGACTAGTTTCAGTCTTTGGCATGTGGAAAGCCAATTTTTCCAACACCATTTATTATAGAGACTATCCTTCCAGTGAACATGGTTAGCCCTTTGTTAAATATAAGGTCATTGAGTGTTTTTGTAGTTGTGTTTGCATTTTCTAATCTGTTGCATTAATCCTCAGATCTATTTCTTTGCCAGTACCATGCTGATTTTATCACTGTAGCTTTGTAGTATAATTTCAAGTTGGGAATTAAGATGCCTCCTGCCTTGCTTTTATTGCCCAGAACTGCCTTTGCTATTCTAGATTTCTTCTGTTTCCATATGCATTTTAGGAATGTTTTCTCTAGATATGTAAGGTATGTTAATGGCATTTTGATTGGGATTGCATTAAATCTATGTAACAGTTTGGGAGTATGGCCATTTTCACAGTGTTAGTTCTTCCTAACCAAGAGCAAGGAATATCCTTCCATTTTCAATCTCCTTTTTTAGAGTAGTATAATTTTCAGCATATAAGTCTTTTACATTCTTGGGTAGGTTGATTCCTACGTATTTTGTTTTTTTAGATCCTATTATGAAAGGTGATATTTCCATAATTTCTCTCAGTGAATTTTTGTTTGTGTACAGGAATGCTATTGATTTTTGAGTATTGACTTTGTATCCAGTTACACTGCTAAATTTATTACCTCTAGTAGCCTTTTAATGGAGTTTTTTTGGGTCTTCTATATAGAGTATCATGTCATCTGCAAATAGTGATAGTTTAATTTCTTCCTTTTGTATCTTTATTTGTTTTATTTCTCTTGTCTGATTGCTCTGGCTAAAGTTTCCAGAACTATATTGAATAGGAATGGTGATAGTGGAGATCCTTGTCTTGTTTCTGATTTTAGAGTGAAAGCTTTCAGTTTTTGTCCATTTAGTATAATACTGGCTGTTCGTTTGTCATAGATGGCCTTTATCAGATTGAGGTAGATACCATCTATTCCAAGTTTCTATATGGTTTTTATCATGAACAAGTGTTGGACTTTATCAAAGGCCTTTTCTGTGTCTATTGAGATGATCATGTGGTTTTTGTTTGTGGCTCTGTTGATTTGGTGTATTACATTTATTGATTGTGTTAAACCATCCCTGCATTCCTGGAATAAATCCCACTGGGTCATGCTGTACAATCTTCTTGGTAATTTGCTGCATTCTATTGCCAGTATTTTATTGAGAATCTTTGCATCAATGTTCATTAGTAAGACTGGCCTATAGTTCTCTTTTTTGGTTGCATCTTTCTCTAGTTTTGGTATCAGAGTAATACTTGCCTCCAGGAATAATTTAGGGAGGATTGCTTATCTTTGTTTGATTGAAGAGTTTGAGGAGTATTGGCATTAAATCTTCTCTAAATTTCTTGTAGTATTCAGCTGTGAAATCCATCAGGTCCTGGGCTTTTCTTTGTTGGTATGTTTTTAATCATATTTTTGAGTTCAGTAGCTGATATTGAGTTACTCAAAATTGTTATATGTTCTTGATTGAGCTTTGGTAATTCATACATTTCTAGAAATCTGTCCATTTCCTGTGTTTTTTCCACCCTATGTGAGGTTTTCAAAGTAGGTATTCATGATCTTTTGAATTTCCATGGGATCTGTAGCAATTTCCTTTTCAGTCCTTATTGCATGAATTTGGTTTTTTTTTTCTTTTTCTTGATAAGGTTGGCTAGAGGTTTATCAATTTTGTTTATTCTCTCAAAAAAACACAGCTCTTTAATTTGTTAAGTCTTTGTATTTTTTTTTTTTTGTAGTCTCAATTGGATTAGTTTCTGCTCTGATCTTTACAATTTGCTCTTTTCTATTAGCTTGGGTTTGACTTGCTCTTTTTCTAGAAGCTTGAGATATAGCATTAGATTATTTGTGCTCATTCCATTTTCTTGATATAAAAATTTATTGCTCTATGTTTTCCCCTCTTAGGACCACTTTCATTGGGTCCCATAGATTTTGATATGTTGTATCTGCATTTTCATTGAATTGTAGGTATTGTTTTATTTGTTCTTTAATTTCATCTGTAACTCATTGATTGTTTAGGTGGTTGTTATTTAATTTCCATGTATTTATGCAGGTTTTGCAATTTCTTTTGCTGTTAATTTCCACTTTCATTGCACTATGGTCAGATAATATGCATGAGATAATTTCACTACCTTTGTATTTACTTAATGTTTTATGGGCTAATATAAGGCCTGTTTTAAAGAATGTCCCATGTGCAGCTGAGAATATATATTCTGTTGTGATTGGGTGGAACACTCTGTAAATGTCTACTAAGTCCATTTGCTCACAGGTATGCTTCAGTTCTGTTATTTCTTTCTTTCCTGATTTTTTGTCCAATTGATCTATCTCTTTGTGGCAATAAGATATTAAGGTCCCCTATAACAATTGTGTTCTTGTGTATTTCCTTTTTCATGTCCATTAGTATTTGTCTTATATAGTTGGGTACTTATGTATTTGGTGCATGTATATTTATAATTGTTAGTTCTTCTTCTTGAATTTTTCCACTAACAAGTATGTAGTGTCCTTCTTTATCTCTTTTGATCATTTTTGGTTTGAAGTTCACATTGTCTGCAAACAGAATAGCTGTCTCTGCTTTTTTCTGGGTTCCTGTTACATAGAATATTGTTTTCCATCCTTTGACTTTTAATCTATGAGTTTCCTTTTGAGTTAGATGTGTTTCTTGTATACAGCATATTGTGGGATCCTATTTCTTGGTCCATTCTGTCAACCTGTTTCTTTTAATAGATGAATTGAGGCCATTCACATTGATGGCTATAACTAATATGTACTGGCTCAGCTTTGTCATGTTATATTCCTGCTGTTGGTTTTCTGCTTTTCCCTCTTGGTTAACTGCTTGCCCTATCTGGTGGTTTCTTTCTGTTGTTGTTCTGGAAATTGTGGTCATTTTTATCTCTGTGTAGTATATCTTTCATTACTCTTTCTAGGGTTGGTTTGGTGGACATGAGCTTGTTTAGTTGTTCTTTGTCATGGAAGTATCTTGTTTGTTCATAAAATTTGAAAAGTTTTGCAGGGTACATCAATCTGGGTTGAAAGTTGTTTTCTTTCAGGACTTGAAATAGTTCACTCCAATCTCGTCTTAATTTTAGGGTTTGTACTTAAAAGTCAGTTGTGATTTTAATGGACTTTGCTTGATAGGTGAGTTGTGTCTTTCTCTGACAGCTTTTATATCCTGTTATTATGCTGTATATATGGGATTTTAATTATTATATGTCTGAGCGTAGATTAATTTTGGTTGTGACTGTTTGGCGTTTTATATGCCTCACTTATCTGCGTATCAGATTCTTTCCCCATGTTTGGGAAATTTGGTGCTCTTCCCTCTGTGAATAGTTTACTCATGTCGTTCGTGTTGACTCCTGCATCTTTATTGATGCCTATTAGCCTTATATTGTTTCTCTTGGCATCATCTTGAAGCTGTTGAATTGTCATTTCAATCTGCTTTGTTATTTTTAAAAGTTCTCCCTTTCATGATCACTAGTTGCAACCCTGTCTTCAAGGTCTGAAATTCTTTCCTCAGCTTTATTTAAATAGTTTTGCCAGCTTTCAATAGAATTTGTTTACTTCTTAGATATCTCTTTGAATTTGTTTCAGGCATTCTACTTGTTTTCTATATTGTTCATTCAAGGTTTCAATCAGTTAACCATTCTCTTGTACTTTTTTTTTTTTTATCTATGTCTTCTCTAGTTATTCTGAGCAGCTCCTTTATTAAAGTAATTAGTTTTAATTTGATTTCCTCTATAGTCTCTGGGATTTATTTATTTCAGTTGCTATCTTTTGAGGTGTATGACTTTTAAAGTCCTCTATTTCAGTGTCTCCTGTATTTGCTCCTGATGGACTGTATGTTTGAGATTGCATTTTGCTTTTTCATTTTATCGTTTTCACCATTTGGGCTAATAGTTGGTCTTTCAGTCCTACTAGTCTCAACTGTCCATAGTGTGTATCTTAGAGTTGTACTTTGTGATTGATCTTTATCCGATTGCTGGATACACAATGGAGAGTTGGGCCAGTCATCTGAATTCTTCCTGCAGGGCCTGTTCAGTGAGTCCTGTGTTCTTCCTAGGCTGACAAACCTAGCAGTATTGATGAAAGTCAGTCCTTAGTTCCTGCTGTTACTGTGTCTTCAGGTTGTTTAACGCCACCATATCTCCCTGTCTATAGTGTTTGTGTTGGCTGGGACCCTATTGTGTCACTGGTTGTCTCATAGGCCCTTTTAATTTTCTACAGTTTGGGGGAGGCCTTATTGGCACACTACTCAACCCATCTGATGTTGTCTGTATGGAGGAAGGACTCACCCACACTCTTGCCAAGCTTGCCAAAGTCCTACAGCTGGAGGAGACATCACTACTGCTCCTATTTACCCACTGAAGACTTCTATTTTAGGGGTGAACTCACCACACTGATGAAAGCCTGCTGAGGTCCTCTGTTTGGATGAGGTGTTACTGAACTGCCGGTCAACCCAGCATGATTAATCCACACAGTCCAAGGTTCTGGGAGGAGGAGGGGCATCTGAAGATCAACGGCAATACTTGGTCCAATAGATTGGGGAGGGTGAGGGTTGAACGTGGAACCGGCCCTCCCTCCAAGGTGGAGGTCTGGGGTTGGAGGGTTGGGAGCTAGTTGCTTTTTTTTTTTTTTTTTAAATCACATAATATTAGTTTGTTTAATCTTTCATTAATTGAAAGACATTTGAATTGTCTTTAGTTTTGGCTGTTATGAATTAAAGCTACTGTCAACATTTGTATATAGGTTTTTGTGTGAATAGAGGTGATTTTGTGTGTGCAGTATATGTGTGTTTGTGTGTGTGTGATAAATGCAAGAGAGTACAATGATTGGGCCATATGGTGATGGAATATTTAGTTTTTTAAGGAACTACCAACAGTGGCTGTTCCATTTTACATTTCTATCAGTAATCCATGAGTGGTCCAGTTTTTCTGTGTCCTTACCAGCATTTGGTGCTGAAGGTATATTTTGTTTGTATCATTCTGATAAGTGTGTAGTGATATGTCACTGTGAAATATCTCTTACATTAGATTTCAATGTAGTTTTAAGTTACATGCTTGTAATCAGGTTATTTGGTCAAGGTATTATGGTTTTAACCTTGAATTTTGAGAAACCTTTGAATATTTGCTTTTGGTATGGGATAAGTGCAATAAGAATTATATATATATGTAGTTGTTATATTAATGCAAATCTGAATAGACCAAGACATACTAGCTTTTCACAGATCTGCCACTGGAGACTGTCAAGAAAGTGTGTCTGGTTAGGCAGTTGACCAGGGGTGGACTTCGGTGGGTTAGCTAATGTTCATCATGGAGTACTGATACGAATTGAGTCAGCCTGGTGCTGCATGTGGAAGGCTCACCTGAGAACTGTTGCCAACAGCAGAAAAGGAGAACTGGAGGGGAAGATGGTGTACTGCTGATCCTCCTGGAGAAGCTTGTCATGCTGGCTTTCTTGATATGAACTCAGCTGTTCTCATCATGCGAGGAGCTCTAGTCCTTGCTAAAGCTGAGAGTGGCTACAGTTCTCTTCAGGGAAGCTCTGGTCCTTACCTTATGTGACACTTCTTGGCTCCAGTGCAGAGCTCTAAGCCTGCTGGCACAGATCCTTCATCCTGCTGGTGCAGATTTTGTAGCTTCCACCACTGACCTTTGGGCAGATCCTTGGTACAGACTTGCAAGAGACATTGTCCTGGGCTCTAGGTCTTCAGCTGGACTCGTACAGTATATTGCTGTGATATCTAGGCCCTCAGCTGGATTCTTTGGGTCTCTTGTGCATGGACAGATCTCCCTCTTTCTTCTGCATTTGACTTTTTGGGTGGCTATTATGAAATACTCCTATAAATTATGAGTCCTGTATTCCCTTGCCAACCCTGACTACAACACTGTGGTTCTAATTTGCTTTTCTCCAATGGCTAATGATATTGAACATTTTTTTTTCCCATTAAGGCTTTATGAAACTCAGCATGGTAATCTCATTGTTCTAGTAGACTGAATCAGAACAGTTTCCAGTTTGAGCCCAAACCAGGCAGCTAGTAACTCGTGGAGACACTGTTTCAAATCAAAAATAAAAGCCTGGGGTTCTGGCTCAATGTGAGGGTTATAGGTTCAATTGCCAATACTGGAAGAGGGGTTTTTTTTATAAGTGGCTTTTTGAAATAGAAGTGGACATGTTTTGTTTCAGAAAGTTTTGTTTTGTTTTGCTTTGTGTGATGAGGAGAGGAGATTTTACATTGACTTGGAAGCGACTGAACTAGTCTGAATGGGACCCTGAGGAGGCTTCCTGGATGGCCAGGTAAGAGTGGCACTTATAGCAGATGTCTGCATGGACGGAGAGGAAAAGCATGACAAAAAACTTGGGTATCATCACTAGAGGGTGATCCCTACCTGGAAAACAGCACCATGCATGCAGGCTTCTGCCCCAGTGGGGACAGCCCCACCCAAACCTCTCTCTGCAAGTCAGTGCCATGCTGGGACTGCGTGGGGGGAGAGATCCAGGCCTCATCAGGAAACCATATCATTTTCATTGTTTTGTTGGGTTGGGTTTTATTCTTTATTGTTTTGTTTGATTACATTAAATCTGATGATAGGAGCAGCTATTTGAAAGATAACAAGACATATTATGGTAGCCATTTTGGATTTGCTAGTGGCTTGTTTTGAAGTCCTTTATTGCATTCACTGTTTACTGTTTCTATTCTGTTCTGATCAATTTTTACTGTGTCTGGTAGTATCTGCAGCTATTTTGAAGACAACAAAAAGCGTTATGGTAATTTGTTGGAATTGTTGATTTCATAAGGCTTAAAAGTCTTGTATCACTTATATTGGTTTATTTTTGATTGGTTTTATTCTGTTTTATTTTCCTTGGTTTTATCCTCTTTAAGATTAAAAAATTTTGGGTATTGATATTTGGTGATTGAAAGGTCAGAAAACTATTGAGAAAAATAAGTAATTTTGGTTTTTCTTTTAATTTAGGGAAAAAGTATGAGTTTAGTTCATAGTGTGGCCATTTTTAGTGCAGATAGGTTATTTAGATTGAAGTTTCTAGAAGGAAGTGAGGAAGTCTAGAGTCTATACTTTAGTAATGTTAGTGTTAGAATAATCTGAAAATGAAATGTAAACAGAGAATACATTTTTTTCTTGGGGAGGGGATAATAAACCAACAAAGATGGAAGTCAGAGGTTTAGAAGAAAACACAGGACCGTGGAGTTTAGTACACATTGGTGGCCAGCAGAGTCACATCCTGCAGAAGACTCAGGGAGGCAGTGTCAGTCCTAAGTCAGAATCCTAGACATTGAGATGTAAATATGCACAAGAAGCTTGGATGAAATTTTTCTTTCTTTGGAGACAGCGTCTGGTTCTGTAGTTCAAAGGCTGGACCTGAACTCACTATGTGGCCCCAGGTTGGCTTTGAACTCACATGGATCCTCCTCCCTCAGCTTCCCAAGTGCTGAGATTATAGGCATATGCCACAATGCCTGGGTTGTTGTTGTTGTTTTTCCTTTTTAACAATGGAAAAATAAGACATGTTTAGATAAAGGGAACAGAGAGACTGGTGGGCCCATGAAAGGCTTAAGATGTGTGTGAAAATGAATTGCCTCAAAACTGTGGAATAAAAGAAAGAAAATATAAGGAAGCCAGATGTGAAGAGCATGCGTGGGATATTACTGGGACAGGAGAAAGTGTCGCTTTGTCCAGATGAAACACATTCTGTGTGGACACAAGATGTTTGGAAGAGAAAGATGTGTCAAACGGATTTTTTTTGGTAAGGAAGACTGAGGCTCAGTATCACATGGTCTCCGCAATCTTCTTATAATAGTAGACATTTCTTGTAAGATGTTTTGAATGATTGTAGATTATTTTAAAAATGACAGCTTCGATTATAGCCTCAGGATATGGGCACAACACAGTCTTTCATTAAAATGTAAGAAATGCCAGCAGCATAAACACACTGTATGAGTGGTCTTATTTAAAATTTAAAGGGGCTAATACACGTTTGTGTTGCCAGAAAGTAATTATATTTGAAGAAATAGTACGGTGAGCATGAAAGCTTACCAATTACATAAGATACGTAAGTTTTTAAAAATCCCACCTAAATCGAAATTTATCAGTCTCATAACTTAGAAGTGAGGACTTTTTTTCAGTGATGAGGGATAGATACGAGGCTAAACTAGCTGCTAATTCAGTGTAGGTTATGAAGTCCTACAGGTCTAGGAAGCCAAAGAAGGGCAAGAAGTACAGTGACAGTAGTGAAGGAAGATGTCATTTCCTGTACTGCATGTAAGGTTTTTGATTAGGGGAGATAGCGACTGTTACTGTTGATATAATGTCATCAATCACAAGACTTGATATTTTGTATAACAAAAGTACCTGTGTTGTAAAGCGAAAGGGAAACACTTATTTTCTTTGAAATGTAAGGTTAGGTAACATATCTGTGAGCCAGGATTGGTATAAACTAAACATTCTGAAGAAGACATTTAATTGGGTTATATGCTGTTCTGTGGAAAAGGCTGATGAGTATTGTACTGCATTTTCTTGTCCTTTTAGTTGTAGGTCTCCAAGACAGAGTAAAAGGAAAAATGTTGTATATCTTTATTTTGGGGGCTAGTGGGTTATAGGAAATATGAGTATCTGTATTGGTACACATGCTATTTATTACCATCAGATAGAGAATCTATTCATTTAATTTATTAGGTATTTAATAACATGAATTAATTTATTTGATAGAGACATTTATTGAGTCAAAACTCTATGCTATGCTCTACAGTAGCAATAAGCAAGCTCTGGCCTTTGTCTTAAAGGAGATTATATACCAGAAGAGGGAGAAAAACAAGCAAATGGATTTGTCTAAAGTAGTCTGGGAGTGTGTGTTGCAGGGATGCCAAAGAGGGATTTAACAGCCAGAAAGTTAAGAAATAGGAGTTTCTTGGAAGTTTCTAGAAGTTTCTTGGCAGTCTTTTAAGGGATGGAAAAAATGAATGGGTGTTTGGCAGAGAGGAGGATAGGGTGTCTGTGGAGGGGGAACTGGAATTCCAAAGAGCAGAGTTGAGGAACTGCTGGACCAGTGGGAAGAACAGTGCTCCAGAATGCCTGGGATGGATATCCTAAGAGGAGGGAGAGTTAGGTTAAGGATGGAGCTAAGTAACCATGGACTGAACCCTCTGAAATCATCACCTAAATTAACCTCTCCTCCTTTAAATTGTGAATGTCAAGTATTTGATCCCAGCAACAGAAGAGGTGACCAGTAGAGAACATATAGTAATCAGTAGTTTAATAATTCAGTACATGTACTTTAGGGTAATTGTCTCTTGGGTAAACATTTAATTCTATGGTAAATCTGATCAGTTGATTTGAAATAGTAGAAATAATAGTAATGAGGATGTTGGTAGTTTTAGTAGCAGTTGGTACTAGCAACAGCCCCTAACTCTTAGCACAGAGCCTCTTGTTTTACTTAATACACCCTTGCTGAATATCTACCTGAAGACATTACCTGTTTATTTCATTATTTTGTAAAGTGAAGCATTTATTTTCTTTATAAATTAGGGTTCATAATTTTCACTTTACAGATGGGAAATTGGAGCACTGCTTGGCAACTCCTGAGAAGACTGATTTAGAGAAAGAAGGACTTATTTTGGCTGATGATTTCAGGGTACTCAATCCATGGTTAGCTGGCTCCAAAACAAAATATGTTTGCTTCATGGCAGCTGGGAAACACAGGTATAGGAAAAGAGCCAGAGAGAAAGGGGTTAGTGACCAGATGTAATCAACCTCTAACGGTCACACACATCGCTAACTCCCTTAACCTAAGCCCCACTTTCCAAGTCTTCATCGCCTCCCATAATGCCATCAAATCAAAGCTGAGCCCTCGTGATCCAGTTTCCAGGTGCCTGTTACCCACAGATACGCCCTGTCCTGTGCTTTATTAATCTGCTGAGTTGATCAGTCTAATCAAGTTGACAATCAAGATTAATCATCGCAAACAGTAGGAATTAAATAATTATTCAGCTCATATAGCTGGTCAGGGCTAGGATTTGCATGTAGGGTTGTTTGACTTTAAGGTCAGGTTTACATGGTTTGTTACTATATTCTTTTCACCTGATTTGTGACTCTCCCTTTGAGTCTTCCATACATTAAAATCCTAACACGTCACCCCTGAGTACTATTGACATTATGGTAAAAAGGTGATTCCACTAGAATGAAGCCAACAATGATGTAGATTTTGTTTGTGCTTCTTTTACTTTCTCTGCAATGTAATGTGTACCAGAATCAGTGTTCCTAGGAAAAGTTGAGAGTTTATACATGATGCTTTTAAGGCTATGCCTTTTTGAAGAAAAACTATAATTAGTTCAAAAGTAGAATGTAAGTTAACCAGAGATTTGGAATTTCACTGAAATGAAAAATTTGTGATTATAGGAATGTTTTTGTACTGGTTGCATCAGTGAACTCTGTTACCAGCTTTTGGTGGGGGAGACCCCTTGTGTGTGGGACAGTGAGGAACATGACAGCTGCTACCACTAAGAGCAGCAGTCCCAGTGTGTCCACCTGCAGCATAGTTTGCATGTGTTGGAGTCAACAAGAACAACAGCTCACACAGCAGTAGGATGGAATAATGCTGTTGTCCGTGGAGGAAGAGCACCAAAATTGACTTCAGAGCATCATCCTCCCAGGGCCAGCAGATCTCACCTTATAGCTGGACCCTGGGAGAAGGTTAGCATGTGCCCCTCCTGTTCAATTATTTTGCATATCGGAGTGAGGGAAATCATCTATATAATGTATAATTTAAAACTTATACATTTATATTGCATTTCATAATGAATTTCTGAATGTAATAAGGGATACATTTTCTTTATAGCTTTCCTGATTGAAATAAGTGATAGGGCAGTAGATCATGGTACATGATTTTATAATTTCATATGAATATTTGGGGAGAAGTTGCTGTCATTCTCCTTAAGCAGGTATATCTTTCCTGTTCTGGGGTGTGGCAGTGGGGAAGATGTATTGTACTCTTTGTTCTCGAATTAGACTTCGTATTTTTTAGAAATGTGTTTTGGCAGCCATAGATGTAAAATAGACAATTTTTCTGTTTCTCACATAAGTGGGTTTTTGTTGGTAGTGGGTTTTTTTCTTTTTTTCTGTTTTTGTGTGTGGGATGATGTTGAGTATCTAACTTAGCCTCAAGAATGCTGAGTATGTCACTAAGCTACATTATGTTCCCACAGGTGATTTTTTAAAAATGGCATCTCTTTATGCTCCCAGATTTTAATTCATTTAAGTTGCATGTTATTACTCCATGTGTACCAGAAAAAAGTCACATTAATTCTCAGTTCAGAAATCTTCTGTCTAGTAGAAATATATGAACCATATATATAATACAGAATTTTCAATATTCACATTAAAATTTTTTTAAATGGATGAAATTAATTTCACTCTATTTGATTCAACCTTGTATATGAAAATGTTTCAGTATATCATCAATATACAGATTTTAAAAGCTATTTTACTATCTTTATTTGAATTCTGAAATTTGTTGTATATTTTAAGGCATATCTCAATTTGGACTGGCTATATTTCAGGAATTCACTGGCCACACATTGCTAGCAGATACTATTATTTTTAGTACATTCCTAAAGCAAATTGTTTTGGGTTGTACCTAGATGTTCTGCCAAAGCTTCATGTATGTGCCTGTAATCCTAGCATTTAGGAGGCTGAAACAGGAGGAATTGCTGTGAGTTCAAGGCCAGCCTGTGCTACAGAGTGAGTTCAAGCCCAGCTTGAACTGCATAGTAAAACCCTGTCTCAAACAAGACAGACAGACAAACAAACAAACAAACAAAAAAACCAAAAACCAAAAAAGCCTTATGTGCTCTCTGGCAGTACTTTTCAGAGGTGGCTGGATCTAGTGGGTGTGACTGTGGTATGTGATAACTAAATCAGCTCACTAATTGGCTTACTTTAGATAATGGGAAGTCCCACTCTGTGTGTGGGTGGTACCATCCAATAGGCTTGTAGCCTGAATGGAATAAAAGGGAAAGGAAAGCTTGCTGCTGCTGCTTTGCTACTTCATGCCTGCCCTACCATGAGCTCTTTCTCCTCTGTGATCCCCCTTTGCTTGCCTTAGAGTCAGCTGAGTATAGACTGAAAGAGATCTCTATGACTTGTGAGCTAAAATAAACCTTTTCTCTTTTAACTTGTGTGTGCAGGTATTTTGTTCCAGCAATGAGGAAGTTACTAAGACACAAACAATTATTCAGGGTTAAGAGAATTGTTGGTCCACTTAAGAGCTGTTGTGCTGGTTACTTTTCTCTCACTGCTGAGACAAAATACCTGACACCCAAAGTTAAGGGAGGAAAGGTTTATTTAGCTCAGCTTGTAGAGGTTTCAGTCCATACTTGACTGGTTCCAAGGCAGAGTGGCCTGGCACAGAGGCAACGATTTATAATCATGAATGATAGCAAAAGCAACAAGAAGAAAAAAGGAGGGGGAGGGAGGGAGAGAGAGAGAGAGAGAGAGAGAGAGAGAGAGAGAGAGAGAGAGAGAGAGGGAGGTAGAGTGAGCAAGAGCAAGAGAGAGTGCAAGCCTGTTTCCCTTCCTTATATTGTATGCAGGCTACCTGCCCCAGGGTGGGTGTGGCACTCACACCTATAATCCCAGCATTGGACCATAAATCAGTCACAAACTCTAGAAGCCTGCTCCCATGACTGCATGAGGCTTTGGGGGAAACCCAGACACATATATAACAGCTGCCTTAAGAGCTTCATTTTATTAAGGGTTTTAGAACTGAGTAGTTCTTATGATACTTATATCCATTAATCATAGCTAATAATATAAAGAGGTGCTAAGAGTGCAAAATATTATTTGATTAATTTTTAGGAAAGAAATTGTGGTAAAGCTCTAAAATTTATAGATGGTTCTGAGATTAATTAGATTTTATGGTTTATTTCATTAAATCCAGAGAGTTCTGCCTGGATGTCTAACAGATTGTACTTTACCTGGACAAAATTGAACATTGACTCATCTGTTCAGATTTATTTCTGCTTATGTTAGTGAATAGTTGTCTTCATTCTCCCTTTGCACAGGGGCCAAAAAAGTCATCTGTCTTTAACTTCCAGCTGTGAAATACTGGTGAAAAGTCACAATCTGCTGTTGCAAATGTCTGTTTCCGTAAGTCCTTCCTTGTCCAGATGTTTACTAGGATGTGCCTTTAATTAAAAACATCTGCTGAACTTTATGTAGCATTAATGTCACAAAAAACAAAACAAAACAAAACAAAACAAAACAAAACAAAACAAAACTCAGTGGAGATTATATGTTTTTCAGAAGCTGACCTTAAGATTTTGTCAACTGATAATTTATAGGGCAGTGCTCTTGAAACATCTTAGCACAGATTTTAGTTCATCGTAGCATATTTTTACATTTTATAAAAATGAATAAACCAAGGTGGGAATAAATCAGGCATAAATAGAACAGGAAAATCAACTAAAACTTTTGTTGCAATAGGGTGCATTTTTATTTGAAGACTTAAAAATGTACAATTTGGAGTTTTCTGTGTTTGGTGAGATCTTTTGGAACTAACATTGCCATGGGTTTTTGTTTCTTTTCTTTTTTCTAAAGCTGTGTAATAAAATATGAAGTTGTCAAATACAAAAGATGATGATTGTTTAGACTTATCCTTTGCTCTCCTGGTTATCTGTCAAACCCAATTGTGCCAGAAAATATGAAATAATATCATTGGAAAGCAATCAGTCAGCTGTGTGTCAAGGTCTTTAAAAAGTCTCAACCATTCTGTTATCAAAGCATGTTGTACAAATATGACATGCTAAATGGTTGTTCTTAGTAAGTGCCTCTCGAAATGTTACTTGGCACCCCTCTTCCTGATTGCTGTGTTGGTTCTTTGGTTTGGACGGGGTATCTCAGTGGTCTAGAATCTGTCCCCACACTGCTTGCAGGAATATATTAGCTAGGGTCCATTCCACCATTAAAATTGCAGCTTATAATTTTGGGTAGTCATAGCAATATGAGGTTGTGCAATAGATATATAATTTTTTAAAAAACCCACTAAAGAAAGTAGGGATTTTCCCCCACTTTTCAGACCTAGTTGTCTATAACATAAAAAATAATAGAAAAAGGTCATAACTTGAATTATGGAAATAAGAATACAAAATCTACATTTCGTAAGAAACTAAAAATTTTGAAGACATTTTGATTTACTGGATAGCTTATATTAGCACTGAACTGATTGTTTTATTGGTACTAATCTATTAAATTCATAGTGCTGTTAGAGAGATTCTGTGTTATTTGAATCTTCTGGGAGTTTAGAAATGAAAAGATATAAATGATCCAGTTTGGTGCCAGTGATACATTTGAACATTCATTGCTGAAATACTTCAGAATCTGAAGCCTTTTGACCATAAAATAGGTACTGAAGAAGTTTAAGATTTCAGGTTTAAGATTAGAAATGTTCCTCTGAAAAAATCTCTGCAGATACTCAAAAGTCCAGAAAACCCTGAAATCCAGAACACTTATCATCTTACGCATTTTAGTCTCTTAAGTTTACAATGAAATAAAACTTTTTTGAAGATGCATCTTATCTATTTTTATATCAGTAGCTGAGATGAAGGGTCCTGATTTCCTTGTGCCCTTATCACAAAACCTCCTGCCCTTTTTCTTTTCTCTTTTGCTGTACTGGGGATTGAACCCAGGGACTTCACATTGACCTAATTCCCCTTCCCTATTTATTTGTTTGTTTATTTATGTACGTGTGTATGTATGTATGCTTAATTTTGAGACAGGGTGTCACTGAGCGACTAGATTGTCCAGGCTGGCTTGAACTTGCAATCCTCCTGCCTCAGCCTCCTAAAGTTCTGGGGTTACAGGCATTGAACCACCAAGCCTGGCTCTATTTCATTTCATTATTGTTACTGGTTTTTATGCCCTAGTAATGGAAATAAATTATTTTTTGTTCTGATTTATTTTAAATATCTTCTATTCATACAGTTCTATAATCATAGTAATCCAGTATTAGTAGGCAAAATGTACTTCTGGGTATGCATTTGAAACTTAGTCAAATATTGTAAGAAGCTCCTGTTTCAATAGGGACTAAAATAAAAAATTTTGGAAGAGGGACAAAATTATATGATAGAGTTGAATATCCAAACTCTTATTTATTTAAAGGAAATAACTTGTAGGACTTACTTATATTTAAAAGACAAACTATAAAGAAAACGGAGAAAATTAAGTAGAAAAAGTTGCTTAAATTTCTACTAACCTGATGAATCCAAAACTGCACTGTTTGATTCTTTTAGGTTAGCGAGATGAGTTGTGTGAGGTGCTGAGAAGGCACACTGAACTAAAGAGCTCTCTACATCTGCAAAGGCAACGTCTCTGTCGAGGAATACATTATTGTTACTGTGAGACAGCAGGGAAGATTAAACCACAGAGGCAAGGAAAAGTAGTTGAAGGGCTAAGCAAATGAGCACTGTCTGTAGCATCTGTCCTCATAAACATGAGCGGCATGTTGTTAGCCATCTGGGGCTACTCTCCTCCATCACACATGCACAACAGAGGTTTGAGGTTTAGCTATGGGGAAGATAGAAACCTCTTTGTATCCTTGTTGACAACTGGTTTTTCACAGACTATGGCCCTCCAAATCCATTTCCAAGGACAATACTATGCTACACAACAGAAGCCATCTCCAAGGCTTTAATGAAGGTCTGTGCACCTACTTTGCTCCATATTGCTTCACTCTAACTTACTCCCAAGTGTTCATTAAAGTCCAAAGGAAGGGAGAGTTCTCAGAGAAAAATGAGAAGTATGTATTTACTTATCCCCATCTGTCTGTATCTCTTCACTTTGATAATTGGTAGGTGTTTTGACTTTAATTTCAGACTGTTTATTTAATAAAGAAAGAACATATATTTAAGTATAGTGCAGACCAGATTGATTTTCTAGTATACTGTTTAATAGTATTTAGAAAAGAGGTAAGATTGCCCAATGTAATAGGCAGCTCAGAATTCTGATATTTCTTGCAGAAAATAGATTCAGTACAAAATTAAGGAATTATAGGCTATCCTACTTGTAGAAGATAAATGGCCCACATGGTGAAGGCTGCTAGTCTGTCTGGGAAGTCTTTTAAACAATTACTAGGAAACAGATGCAGTTGGCAACTCCAGTGCATGTAGCAGGATTTATATGCATATTTAGGAAGTATGAGAAACTTCCACATAAGATGATTTGCTTCTGATTCATGCTTAAGGAATAATTTGGTCTGGAAAACCAAGATGAACTTTTTAAAAAAAATATTAAGTGTATAATTGACATGTATATTTAGGTGAGAATGGTATAGATGTTTTGGGAGACAGAAATCAAGAATGGAAAATACAATAAAATAATAAACAGCGAAAACAAAATTAAAAAAATTCAGGAATTTAAATGGCTTTTAGAGTCTGCATATAAAGATTTGTGGCTGAAACAAATGTCAGGACTGTCTCTCTGTAATTGTGGTAAACATAGAAATGACAGAGTGCAATGCACGAAGACCCAAATAATCAGCCAACCCCAAATGCACATTAGACTTTCTCTTGGTGACTGTGAAGAGTGACAGTGTGATTGTAAATTTTCTGCAGCAGTAAGATGGCCAAATGTATGGGGCTGAGTATGCTAGAGTAAGTACACAAAGCTGTACAAGAAGAAAGATGCTGTTTTACTTGGTGGTAAAATAGTTAAAACATTTTAATCATAAAACCAAGAAGAACACATTCTAGAGTCAAAGGAAAATTTTGCATATCTTTTAAAGATAACTGTTGGACACTAATCCTGTTGCTGACTACCTCATTAAAGGTCACTTTTTCCCTTTCCTTGGATTTTTCTGGTATCTGTCACTTACGGGTTTGCGGTATATCCCTGTTAGAGACACTATCTGTGCCCAGCAGAGCAATCCAGTCACCACAACGACTGCTATCCCTACATCCTTACCGCATAAGAGCAGTCTTTTAAGAGGCCAAGCAGAAGGCTGACAGTTCAATTTGTTGGGGTGTCAACGTGAAAAGCAAAATATGTCAGATTGCACCTTCCAGATCCTTGCTTCGTTTATGAAAAGTGTAATTGTGAAATTGCTTTTTATAGCTTAAGAATTCTAAACCAGAATTAACAAGGTATTGTAGAAGTAAAATGGATTTGAAGGAGATTTTACTTTATGGAGAAGATTCAGTGATTCTTGTGTTTATCACCACATATCTCTTAATACATTTTCCCCCTTGCTTGAGGAGTTGTTTTATGTTTCTAAATGATGTAGAGCCTCGGGAAGGTGCTTAGGTTAGCCTTTGAATAATAAGCTTCTTTTCACATCATAGGTTTCATGATCAGAACTCAGCATTGAGATATCTGCCTGTATTCCCAGGCTTGCTCCCTTTAGTTCTTCATATCATCCAGATGCCTGAACTGGAAATATCTTGTTAACACTGTGCTGTTTAATATTCTTTGGAAATTAAACTCCTGGCATGTTTAGAGCGCAAATGAAATCTATGTGTTTTGCTTGACAAGGTCGTTGGTTGGTTTTTATAGCTTAAATATTGAAAATCACATTTGTGGCCAGCTGATAGAGAAATTTCCATGTACAGAAGTGTTGTACTGATGAAACCACCTCTGTTGTCAAAATCAAGTGTAGGAGCCCGGTACAAATCAGAAAGTCCTGCAGGCCGCGGAGCACGAGGCCTTTACATTAGTGATGTACAGAGCCCAGCCTGCTGACGGACTGTGTGAAACTGGGCAAAGGCTTGGTTGCAGGAGCAAGAGGAACTGTAACGTGGGATTTCACAGTTTGGGGTTTGTAATTAGGATCTGATGCTATTATAAGAAAACATAGTTCCATAAGACCCAGAGTTTTCTGTTGTTAAAATCAATGAAGTTAAAAGTGCGGCTGCTTGTACAAGTTAATTTTATTTGACATCTGCCTTGGTCCCAGTAATAAAAGTGATAGTTTTGTTGAACAACCTGTTCTCTCTAAAGCTGCATTTCTTTGTTACTGTGAGGTTTGTTTTAAAAAATGTTGCCTTTTGGTTTTTAAAACTTATTTTCTTGATCTAGAAATTGCATGTCTTTGAGAATACACACTCGTACAATCTGCATCTTTCATTTAGTAGGAAATGGCTGGCATTCTAGATTTTGACTTGATATTTTTAGGAAATTTTAAGGTGCAGTAGGGTCATCTCAGATAAGTATAAAACTAGAAAAATATTTCCTACTTGTTTTTCACTTAAAAATATAAAATTTATTTTTGTCATTTGTAAATATATATGTATGCCACTGCTCTAATGTCATTGGTAGAAAATATGATTCTCTTATTTGAATAGAACAATAGTTATGAAAAAAAATGTCTAACCTGTGCTGATAACTTATCTTGGGTTTCTTTTAGGACAGCTTTGATATTTTTGGGTATTGTCATTTCTCTTAAGTTTGTAAGGAAGCAGAAGTGACTGGTGGGGGGTGAAAACACCATAGAACAAAATTGAGCAGTATTTTCCAAGTGAGCATTGTTTTTCTGTCATTTTTATGTGTTTTAATTTAGCCAGTGTTGGGTGAGTAGTTCAGAGAGAAGGGATATATTATTTTAAAATGAAGTCCTCTCTTGTTCATTTTCTACTGATTGAAACCACCCTTGTTCTCGAAATGCCTATTGACTCTTTAGGAAACATTTACTGGCCAGGCGTGGTGGGCGCACCTGCAATCCCATTCTGTGGGAGGCTGAGGCAGGATGGCAAGTTCAAGCCCAGTCTGGACAACTTAGTGACTTTTAAAGAAACATTGTGTTGAAATTAAGAAAGACCAAGGGTGTTGCTCAGTGTGAAGGCCTTGGTTCAACCCCAGAAGCACCAATCAGTCAGTCAGTCAGTCAGTCAGTCAATAAATTTAAAAAAACCTCATTTAACCTTATGTCCATCTTTTGAAGAAGGAAATCATGAAAACAGTTTCTTCCTACAGCCCTTTATCAGTCCCTTTAAAAACTGCAGAGTAGCAACTGGCTTGACAGCAAAATCTCTACAATTTAGAAGAGCAACAGTCAGCTTCAGAGCTGGAGACAGAGTGCTTTCCTCAGAGATTTTTTGTTTTAAAGTAAGCTTCATTTATTTCAGGCAGGCAACAAAGGAGTTAAAGTGGGTGCTGTTTCGTTTTCTCTGTAATAAACCTGTAACTGCTTATAAGCAGTGTTACCAACTGTTAAGTCCATTGACAACATTCCTTTTTTCTCTTATTATCTTGCTTCAACTAAAAATAGCAAATACTTCACAGATAATCCCTAATTGTCCATTCCTTACCCATAGCAGGCACCACTAATCCATCCTATCCTGTTTGCTGGATACACTTGGAACTGGTGAGGTTTGGGACGTGTGATCCCACAGCATGGCACTTCGGCATGTGGGGACAACTGCACAGTCCCTCTTTCCTAGCTCCTTCTCCCTGAAGGAGGCCAGAAAGTCTGTGTTGCAGAGGTCTTACCCTTCCTTCCACCCAGAGGAGAGGAATGCTCTTAACTCTGAAGAAGCCAAGATATATTAAAAAAAAAAAATACCCCAGCAGCACAATTTGTAATAGTTAAATCTTGAAAAGAACCCAGATGCCCAACAACTGAGGAATGGGTAAAAAAGATGTGGTCTTAAAACTCAGTGGAGTACTACTCAGACATAAAGAAGGATAAACTGGAAACATAGAAAGGTAATTGGGTGCAACCTGAATCCACACTCTTAAATGAAATAAATCTTACAAGTGTAAACACTGCATTATCTCTCTGGGGTGAGACACTGAAAGAATGAACAAGAACCAAAATGTACAGTAGATTCGGGAAGAAGTTGTTCAAAAGGAAAGCGAAACTAGAGTAGGAGAAGGGGGAAAGAAGGGGAAAAAAAAAGTACAAGATAGTTACACTACTAGTTTCTCATAGCTCGTTGAAAAGAAAAGTTTGTATAAATATTGCTTGGAACTTTGGAACAGCTTTATTAACTCATTTCCTTAACACAGAGATGTGTCATTTCTGAGAATTCTAACAATTTTAAAAGTTGAAAGGAAAAACCTGGAAAGCATGCTACTCCGAGCACTGACCTGTAGTTTGGGAGTCATCCTGGTGGAAGATTTGGAGAAGAGGAAGCGGGGGGCGGGCGGGCAGGGCTGAGCCTCAGACGCCCCAGGACCTTCCTGGGATGTTTTGTGGACTGGCATAGGTAGAACCAGTCACTCATTCTGTGCCTGGTGACTGGTGGTGTGGCCAAAGAGCAAAATTTTAAGAAAATGTTCAGTGAAAAATCATTGTAATAATGTTAGCCTAAGAGTCTAAGGGAATTAATTGTTAGATGATTTTAATTAGAGGAGAGGAACTTTCAGTTTGAAAATTTCATCTGGACCTTGGGTGGAAAATATGGGGGGAAAAGCAGGAATGGAGCCGGGAATAGCAGTGAGTAGAACTATGTGTTAGCAGTTCAGGAAAGAGGACTTGAAAGCTGAGCCTACGATGAGGGGACAGATTTGAGAAGTATTTCCTATGTAGAATGAGTAGCCATTTAGAAAGTATTTTGGTGTTATGGAGATGTTTCTGATTATTTACTTTTGTTTAGGAAAGGTGGTTTAATTAAAAAACATGCTCTGTACTGTGTGGGAGTGAAAAAGCCCAGTGCATCTTCTCTGTTGTCAGAGAATTGACTTTTGAAATAGCTAGGAAACATGTAATTTTTTCAGGATAGTGTTGGTTTTGCTATGTGAAAGCCTTGAACAATGGAAATGGCATTTTACAGAGGGATTTGACATTAATGGATACAGGGGATATTAAAGTAGCAAAGCGTTTTGTTTATAAAGCTTAATAACCTAGATATAGTCATATTTTATATTTATGAAATGCTTGACTTAATATTTCTTATGGATATTGAAGGTCTGTTGGTTGTGCTAAAAGTACAGACTTCATACATGGCATTTTGGTGAAATTTAAAATAAATTTGTGCTTTTAAAATGATAGCTCTAGTTTTATTTGCCTAACGTCAAAAGTTAGTTTGGTGAATTAAATGACTATTTTCCATTTTCAGGAAATTAATAATG
The DNA here is from genome assembly GCA_004027455.1 of Hydrochoerus hydrochaeris. Lineage (NCBI taxonomy): Eukaryota > Metazoa > Chordata > Mammalia > Rodentia > Hydrochaeridae > Hydrochoerus > Hydrochoerus hydrochaeris. The sequence continues at coordinate 12,245 of PVLA01013781.1, read as the reverse complement.
AGAGAATCAGAAACAGGATACTGTATACATACTAAGGATAACTTTTATTTTGGTTCATGTCTTAGGTTCTCTTCTGTGAATTCTGAGGTGATTTATTAGTATAGTATAACACAAGGACTCTTCTATTCATAATTGAATTGAAAGTTATCCTTTAGTTTTGTGGCTTTATTATTTCAAACTATCTGATTTTTTTGAATAAGTGTCTTTAATTTCTTTGAGACAAAATCATGTAAGAGGGCATTCTCTTAAGAACATAAAAGAATATAATATTGAGATACATAGAAATATAATTTATATTGCAATAAAATTGAAAGTTTACATTTCCATGAACAGTGTTCAGTAGTAAAGCTTTAGTTCTCAAGTTCTTAGATCAATTTGGGGTCCTGTTGCAGTATTAAATATTTTAGAGTTGCTTTTGCATCCTTAATGTGGTTGTCAGAATGAAGGTGATGTGTGTTTGTGTATATACACTTCTGTCCATATATAACCACATTCCTGGGAGCTTCCCTGTAAATGAAAGTTCTTCTGCTTAACCTCAGCAGTACTGTAGAATTGAGTACCAAAAGGTTGGTTTTTATACATCTTAAGGTTAGAAGTTTTCCCATTTTTATTTACAAAATTTTTTTGTGAGTTGAGGCTCTTTCCTCCTGGGTGCTCCTTTTTACTATGGGTGCTCTTTTTACTGTGTCTAGCTCCCCTTTTTCCTTTATCTTTAAATACAGTGACACACTCAGCTCCCTGCAGCTATGCATTTTTTTTTTATAATCACACAGCACATTAGCTTTCTGGGCACTTTGTTGTTGTAACAAGAGGCAGTTCTTTACATCCTTAGTACTGCCTTCTGGGTCTGCCGCCCAGCCTGTGTTGCGTTTAGCCTTGATACCTGTTCGTGTTTGGCCTTTGGTGTTCTTACTAACTCTATTCTGCTTTCAGTTAACTGCCAGGACTTTGCCTGCTGTGCAGTCAGACGAGCGACTTCAGCCTCTGCTCAACCACCTTAGGTAAGAGGAAGACACAAAGTTATGGTGCTGTGAAGTGTAAGTGGATTAGTGGGTAAAGTATTCGCAGTGGTTGAAATTCCTTTAATTACTGAAAACTTTTAACTTTTTTCTTAAATGCTAGTATTCAAATTGGTGCATTGAAGTTCTCAATACAATGTACTGCACTTGTCACCCTTGACTTAGGATATAGTATAGGATCCTCTTTTAATTTGATTAAAATGTGTGAACTACTCAATAAGTTTAAGTTAAAATGAGTAGAGATGACTACAGAAAGATCTAAAATGAGTGTGTTACTTCCTTAAACACAGGCTAAGGCATAGTTTTGTGGTTATAGATGAAATGGGCATGGTCTTTTTGTGTTTAAAGTACAAATAGGATATAGCCTCTTTATTTAAAAAAAAAACTTAGAAAATATAGGAAAAGGAAAAATCCATTGTTGTTGCTAATTTTTCCCATCTTCTTTGCTGTTTTCAAACCTAGCATTAAAATTGTGCTTTTGTAAAATTTATAATTTTTTCATTTTTAAAATAAACATTTTAAGGTTTATTATTTTTACTGAAATCATTCTAAAAACATTTTTAGTGATGCATGATGTTTTCTTGTATGGCTGCACTGTAGTATATTTGTTGCCCTTTTGGAGGCCTTTAGACAGCATTTAGGCCATTTCCAGTTTTTTCCCTATTATAAATAATGCTGTATATAAACATTACTGTTTCATGTAGTTAGAATAGATTTTCATAAATGGAATTACTTGGTCAAAGTATGAATCGTGTTAAATAGTTAAGGATATATGCATATATAGGCATATGTATTTTAAACTTTATTCTGTTTATAGTCTCGTATTATATAAGGCTGTCTGTATTAGCATACCCTGAAAGAGACAAGGCAATCAAAAGAATTATTAACTTAATGGGTTAATCAGAGATCCTAGTTGTGATCATACAAGAATGACTTTTAGGCATCTTAGTCCTTTTATTGTGATACTAGTGATCTGTATTCCTTGCTCACTTACTGATAGAATTTCCTGCTCTTGGTCTTTGTGCTTTAGATATAAAGGATATTAACTCTTTTTACATGTGCCACAGACTTAAATATTTTAGTGCTGTATTTATTATTCAGCATACTTATATCTTCAAGTTTTATGTAGTTAAGCACTGTTTTTCCTTTATAATTTCTTTTTGTTCTTTTTAAATTTAGAATATCACTTCTCATTTAGAAGTATGAGTATAGGTTATATCTTTGCTAGTTTTAGTTTTCCTTTTTTCTTTTTCCTTTCTGCTTCCCTTTCTTCTCTCTTCAGTAACTTCATTTCTAGACAGATGTGTCTAACCTCTGTGTGACTTTTGTTGGGATGAGAATGGAAGACTGAAAAACTGAAGTTTCAGTGGGGACTGAGTAGCACACGTGTTAGGTGAAGTTTTTAATTCCCTAGCTGCAGTGGTGTGGTAAGAAACCCAAAGGTCATGTTTGAGTTTCTTGTTAAACCGTTTCCTACACATTCAAATCTGTTGGTGATTTAGTCTCCCGAGTTCTCTCTTACTGTAGTAGGCTCTTGTCTGCTTTTGAGGCCAGCTTTACATTCTCTAATATGTTTCCCATCATCATCATATGTGATTACATTATTCATCAGTTAAAAACCCTTCTCCACCTCTTCTCCATTTTCATTTCTGATGAAGCCTGAACTACCAGGGTCCTGACCAGTCTGTTTTTTTGGATTCCTCTTTCAGCACTATATTCCTAAATTCTAGTTTCACCACATGCCATGAAATTCCTCTAATGTAGCTTGCTTTTACTTGCTAACCTCTATGCCCCTGCAGATATTTCCCCTCTTGCCACTTCTAGTTGTGCATATGAATTTAAGCACGTATACTTTTTATTTGTATATGTTTGCAATACATAATTACATTCACCCTGGGGAACTGGTACATATATGTGTCACATCTCAATCACTTCTACTTTCCTTTACTTCACTTCTGTTCCTCTCCTTCTTTCCCCTGATCCCATTCCTGTTTCCACAAAATCTGACCCTTTTTCCTACTATCTCTCTTTTATTTTTCTCATTAAATTATTTATGGTTTATATCGTATAAGAGAAATCACGCAATACCTATCTCTGATTTTGTTTTACTCTGCATTATGGTCCCCCAAAGTACTTATTTTCCTACAAATGACATTATCTGTTAATGGGCATATAGGTCACTTCCATAATTTAGATAATATAATTTGTACTGGTAAAAACACAGATAGCATGTATCATTGTAGTATGATGACGTTAACTCTTTTGGAAAGATACCCTAAAAGAAATAGATGATGAAATGAAATTTCTATTTTTAGTTATTGAAAGAATCTTCATACAGATGTTCACAGTGGTTGTGCTAGTTTACACTCCCACTGACAATGTAGGAGGGTTCCTTTTTCCCTGCAGCCTCACCAACATTTGTCTTTGAGTCTTTGACAGTAGCTCTTAGGGGGTAAGGGGTTCTCAGTGGTGATTTGATTTGCATTTCTCTAGTGACCAAAGATGCTGAACGTTTTAAAAAATACTTATTGACCATTTGTATACTTCTTCCTTGAGAAGTGACTATGCATTGCAATTGCCCATCTTTTTATTAAAATTTTTATTTGGGGGGGGCAAATTTTTTGGATTCTTTATGTATTCTCGATATGAGTTCTCTGTCCAAAGAGTAGCTGGTAGAATTTTTTCCCACTTGGCAAGTTGTCATTTCACTCTGTTGTTTCTTTTTTGTGGTGTTGTATGATGGACAGTTGAGGCTCTGTTCAGAAAGTCCTTGCTGGTGCCTGTGACTTCAAGAAATTTACCTGCTTTCTTCTTGTAGCAGATTCAGTGTTTCTATTTAATATCTAGGACCTTGATCCATTTTGATTTTAGTACAGGTTGAGAGAGATGGATCTAGATTTATTCTTCTGCATGTGGATAACTAATTTTCTCAGGACCAGAGAGGCAATCTTTTTCTCCAGGGTATATTATTGACCCCTTTGTCAAGAATCAGATGGCAGAAAGTGCATGGAATTATTTCTGCTTGATTCTATTCCATTGGTCAGTATGTCTGTTTTTTTGTGCCAGTACTATGCTGTTTTTATGATAACTTTATAGTGTAACTTGAAATCCATCTTTGTGATGCCTTATGCTTTGCTCTTTTTTTCCTCAGAAGTGATTTGGCTGTTCTGGCTCTCTTCTGTTTCTACATAAATTTTAGAATATTTTTCTAGTTCTGTAAAAATTGGTATTAGTATTTTGATAGGAATTGCATTAATTTTATTTATCAGTTTTGGCAGTATGGCCATTTTGACAATAATGGTTCTGCCTATCCAGGAACAGCAATGTCTCTCCATTTTCTGATGTCGTCTTTATATGTTTTGTTGAATGAACAAATACAAGTTATCAGCAATATTTTCTTGTTTTTTCTGTACAAAGGTTTTATATTTTATAAACCATATTGTCAAGAATTTTCCCATAAAACCACTGATTCAAAGGATAAACTGAAGCTGGGCATGGTGGCACATGTCTATAATCCCAGCACTTGGGAGGCTGAGGTTCTGGATTATTGCAAGTTCAAGACCAGCCTGGGCTACAAAGTGAGCTCAAGGCCAGTCTAAACTGCATTGAGACACCTTGTCTCAAAAAGTTGGAGGCGGGGGAGATAAACTGAAAGGGTCAAATCTTGCCTCTAGTTAATGCTTGGTTCTGTGAGATAATGATAGTTTCTCTTTCCTCCATCTCAGGATGGTAATTTTCAACTAGAATTTAGATTAACTTCTGACATCTCTTTGAGTCCTTGAAGCTTGTGGGGACTGTACATTTGTTTTAGGGGTTTTATTCTCTGCAGTTCACACATGATTGGTTGCTAGGCAACCAGGGCTAGATGCTACATGTAATATGTGCCGAGTTCCTCTCTTATTGAGCCAAATAGTTTCTCATTTTATTACCATGTCAGGGATGTCTGTACATAGGGTGGCAGCTGATATGCAAAGTCGGACACTTCCTGTTCTATGTTCTGTGCCTTTCAGGCATATTGAATTGTCTCTTTGGCTGTCCACATGTAGTGCTTTTCTTTTATCTTCATTTTTTTTAAGATGTCAAGACAGGAAAAAATACTATTTGCTTGGAGAGATTCTAATGATAATCTTGTTAGGAAAAATAATTATTGTTGATTTACATGAACTATATAATTTAAATGTTACCTAGAAAGGAAAAACATTGGAAAGTTGAAACTGAGATCATTGTTAGGTCTAATTTTGTTTAGTGTCTCTAATGATTAAAGAAGAATGATGATGATTAATATTTTAATTAAATTTGTCAATAAAACTAATTTGAGAATTGCTACAAATACCTCTAAAGACTGAGGTGGCAGTATAAAGAAAGTTCTTTTATAGGAATTAGACATTCAAAGTGTAATACTGTGCCACTCTCATAATCTAGGATATTGCTCAACAGTATATGTTACTGAGACTGTGGAAGTGATGTCTAAATTTTTTTAGGTGAGCCCAGTTTTCTGGTTAAAACTTACAGAAAAACATTTTGTTTCAGTATGTTAAGGAAATATCAGCTTGTTTATTTTCATTAGTAGCATTCATCCATTCATCAGTTAGTGCCCATAAAAGATCATCTGTTACCAAGAAATTGCAAGTTTGAGTTGGGCATGGTGGACAAGACTGTAATCCTAATGTTCTGGGAGTCTGAGGCCAGGAGGACTGCAAATTCAAGCTCAGTCTGGGCAACTTAGTGAAACCTGGTTGCAAAATTAAAAACTGAAATTTTTTTTCTTAAAATGGCTGGGCATAGATCTCAGTATAAAGACACTATGTTTAACCCCAGTGGTGGGGAAAGTTTTTACAAGTTCAGTTTCATTTGAAAGATCAACAATGAAACAAATTATAAAATTTATAAAGCTTCTAATTAAGCATAATTTATTTCATATAAATAAGTAACGGGGCCATAGCCAACTCATTTTGATTTTGGGGGTACTTTTTAGCATTGTAATGGCTCACATTGAACCCTCATATTGGACTAAATTTTAATCTTACTTGGGGGATGTTTCCATTTACCATAAAGGAAGACAAGGTGATTATGGAGTGAGTTTCGTTGCTGAGATAGTAAGTTGAGTATTTGTTGGGAGACATATGTGGGGAACATTTAGAAAGCAACTGAGTGCAGTTCTACCATTTGAGAGTGGGGTATGTACCTCACATGCGTTTGCTAATGGTCACTGAATGAGTGGGGGGTTACAGCATAGGGAGAGGTTGATGTCACAAAGGAGGAGTAGTGAGTGGCAGAAAAAGGGGAAATGAATTAGAACCTGCAGAGTATCCCCATTTAAGTGACTTGTGGTGGGCAGCAGTGCCGGGAAGATGAATTAGAAACCGCTGTAGACATCGGGGAAGAATACTGCACAAAGAGGAACACAACAAAAGGTTGATGGTATCTATGATGTAAAGGAAATCTTCTCAAAAAGGGTGGCAGACACTATCTGGGGAAGTCAGCAGACCTACTCAGTGGTCACTGAATCAGGCGCCCCGCAGCCCCTGGAGGCTTTGTCATGCACTGTAGTGGTGTGGTACAAGTGTGAGCTAAGGGGGCAGGACCAGGAAACTGAGTAGTGGCATTTATAGAACACTTTTACCCTAATTCTTTTAGTTCATACTGTATTAAAACAACTCAGTGAGGATTGTAGATGGTAAGGGTCTAGTTTTAGTTTTCGGCATGTGGAAAGACAATTTTGGTAGCACCATTTATTAAAGAGGCTTTCTTCCAGGGATGGCGTTTGGCCCCTTTGTCAAAGGTCAGGTAACTAGTGTACTTGGAGTTGTTTCTGCCAGTTCTAATCTATTCCCTTAATACTCACATCTGGGCCCCCCCCCCCCAGTATCATGCTGTTTTTATCACGGTAGCTTTGTAGTAAAATTTCAAGCCAGAGATTTGATGTCCCCTGCTTTTCCTGTGTTTCCCAGAATTGCTGTAGCTATTCTAGGTTTCTTCTGATTCTAAATGAATTTTGGGATTGTTTTCTATAATTCTGTGAGATACACTGTTGGAATTTTTATTGGGATTGCATTAAATCTCTATAGCAGCTTTGGAAGTACGGTTATTTTCTCTATATACCCAAGAGCAAAGGATATCTTTCCATTTGCTGATACCCTCTTCAGTCTCCTTTTTCAGAGTACTGTGGTTTTCAGGCAGGAGCTTAAGCCATTGAGCCAAATCCCCGGCTTACTGTGGTTTTCAATGTGGAGGTTTTCACTTCCTTCATTAAATTGTTTCCTAGATATTTCAATTATTTTGAATGCTATTGTGAAAAGTGTTGTTTCCTTCATTTCTCAGTGAGTTTGTTATTTGTATACAGTAAAGCTATTGACTTTTGGGTGTTGACTTATATGTAGCTATGCTCCTGAATTTGGTTTGTAAAACTAGAATCTTTTGGGGTATTTTCTGTAGCATATCATGTCATCCACAAATAATGATAACTTCTTTCTTTCCTGTCTTTGCTCCTCAGACATACATGTTCAAATATTATGTAGTTTCTCTTGTGTGAGAAACTGAAAGTGCAAATAAGAACCAAACTGTATAGTAGATAATATGAAACAGGAAGAAAAAGTTCAAATGGGAAGGAAAGCTGGGGAGTGGGGAGGGGGAAAGGAAGGAAGGGAAAAGAAAAAAAATGACAGAAGGGAAAAATGGAAACAAAGCTTTTGAAAATAGGGGAAGAGTGGTTGAAAGGAGGGTAGGGAAATGAAATAATATGGGAATTAAAATATATCATATACAAGTACAAAGTCCCTATCATGAATATGATCATCATATATACCTAAAATGTACCAATAAAGTTAATTTTTAAAAATTTTAATTGAAAAAAACCTATTTCCACTCCTCAAAAGAGATAAACGCTGGGTGTTATGTCGTGTTCCTGTGATCCCAGCTGCACAGGGTGCTGAGCAGTCCAGTTGAAGTCTGACGCTAATCTGGGCAGCAGAGTAAGATCCTGTCAGGGTTGTGAGGTAGGAGAGAATGTACGAATTACTTTGCGAGACTTCAACATTATTCTCAACTGATAGTAGGAATGTTTCAGTTAGAAAAATAAACTTGGTTAGACTTTTTAAAAATGTAAAATTCCAGATTGCTACTGAGAATTTGAATCATTTAACTTTGTCATCAAAAGAATCTTGTTGTGACTTCCATGTCATCCTTATGGTAGAATGTCATTGCATTTTCTATGATGACTTTACTGTTTTTGTTTTTTGAGTTATATAAAGAACTTCAGCTGTGTTCTTACGAATAAAGAAGTTCATTATAAATAAGTGCAGTATTTTGCTTTTCTATGATGGTATCAGTGGCATAAAACTTCGAAGATGGCATTAGACTAGTGAGGAAATATGTTAAAGGTTGTTATTTTAAACTTATTAGCTCACTTATAAATGTAGAGTATGAGCAGATGAGCCTAGAGAGATTGAGATTTTTTTCCCTTAAAAATTAATGCTTCTCAGGCCAAGGATTTAGCTCAGTGGCATAAGCGCCTGCCTGCCAAGTGCAAGGTTATGATCCCTGGTCTCTCTCTCTCTCTGTCTCTCTCTCTCTCTGTCTCTCTCTCTCTCTCTCTCTCTCTCTCTCTCTCTCTCACACACACACACACACACACACACACATTTACTTCTGCTTCTCTCCACAGCATGTGTGTGATCTTTCCCCTTTATTCTCCCGCTTCAAGATAGTGTGTATGCAACAGCACATTATAGGTCACTTCAAAGGTTGCTCTTATGTAAGATTTTGCCCTTCATTAAATAACAACTAATTAAAATGTTCTTGCCATGTAGTCCTTCTAATTTTAAAGCATATTTTAGCCAATAATAAGCAAAAAAAAAATCAGGTAAAGATAAAACACAGTAGCAAAGAGAGGTATTATTTATAGAAAATACCTTATACCACATAGATTAACTCGGATATGTTACCGATTTATAAGCAGATGTTTATATTCACCTTTCTTTTACAATCATTTAGAATAGTGAAAGCATCTTTCTTCGTTTGGTTTTATTACAGACTACTTTGTAAGATTCCTTTTCCTAATACTGTAAACCTGCTTCATATGCACACATTCTGATTCATTCCTTTAAAGATTATGCTGTCACAGATTTTATATTAGACATATAACCTCTCTAAGAAAGCTTTCCCAAGTGCCCATGGTGGTACAGTGAAGTGTTTTCTTTGGGAATAAGCTCTCATTTGGAAATTGGAGAGTTGTGTGGGCCTCCATGTGCCTGCTGTGGTAACTATGAAGACAAAGGCTGCCAAGTGTCAGAAGATCGGGCTTCCACCCCTGAGGGTGAAGGTGGCATCAGGACCGTGAGCACATGCTCTGCCTTGTCATTCCTGTTTCCAGTCCCTGGCAGCTCCGAATTGTTGAAATGGTTCTCTATGTGGAGCAGCAAAGTTTTCACTGGTTATTGTGAAGGTTTTCCAAGTACGATGTGTAAGATATTAATACATTAGATGATGTTATTTTCTGTCATCATCTTTACTTTAGAATTTTTCATGGACAGTGTTCGTGCATTCTTAGGGATGTACTTGTCAAGAGTCAGCGTATTAGAAGCAGCTCAGCATATTAAGGGTACTGTAAACATACCCTGATTATATACAAAGCAACTAGTAGGTGTGGTTTCCTAACTCAAGAAGCTTATATTTTTAAAGCAAAAGAACCAAAATTCTCTCTCTCTCTCTCTCTCTCTCTCTCTCTCTCTCTCTCTCTCTCTCTCTCTCTCTGTCACACACACACACACAGACACACATGGGAATAGTTTCTTCACCTTAAATAGAGAATAAAAAAAAGAATAGGACGTATTAGGAGAGATAGTATCTGATTGTGGATTTATTTACAAATTTAATGACATTTATAGTGTTTGGTAAAATATATAAGTCACCATATATACAATTTGGGAAAAAAGTAACAAATTTTACTTTGTTGGTTTGGCTTTTGTTGTAACCACTATGCATATTTTCATATAATGAAAGCAATTAAACTTTTAAACAGTACCTAATATATTGTAATTGTGGTAAAGTAAAAAATCAGCTTTCATAGTGCTAATTTGTGTATCTGTGTAACAGTCAGTTAAGGGCAGATGCATTTATTTTTATTTAACTATTCCCAATTTATTGGATATTGAGGCTTCTTTTTGGCTAGATGAACCTGGAAAGAAAAATTACCATTAGCAGCTCTCCATGACCAGGTGAAGTGTGGCGGGAGAAGTGTGGTAATGACCTTGTGGCAGAGGAACGGAGTACAGATATTTTCCAGCAGGTCAAGAGAAGAATGGGGAAAAGCAGCACGCTGAGGGGCTTAGCGTGCGTGGAGATGCAGGAGAGGACTGCTCTAGCTGGGTTGCACTGCCCACCGATAGAGTGCTAGTGCTCATAGCAGGAGAGCCAGCGACTTCGAAAGGTGGAATTCAGGAAACTGATTTTACACCTTACTGGTGTGTCTAGATTAGAACCTGTGTGGCTCTCTTACCATGGCACTGTCCTGTAAAGCTTTTGGAATCATACAAATAAGTGGTAAAATGATTATTTCTCTGTAAGTGTAGTAAATATGTGTACATAAATTTTTCTAGTGTTTAAATAGCACTTCATATGTGCATAAAATCAATCTTGGTGAGTGCATTAGCTTTCTAATATAGCAATCACAAATATAGTGGATTAAAATAATGCCTTTACGATGTTTAGTTCCTTGAGTGGAATTGGTCCATGGACATAACACATCCCAGTTTCTTCGTTTCATCCTGTGTCTCTCCCAAAATGTACCAAAAATACCCCAAACAAACCAACAACAACAACATCAAAAAACCAAGATTGGGGATCAAGGGATTGGTGGAGGGGAGGATGGGAAGAGGAATGGAGATGTGTTACACACATGGACCAACCCCACACAAGGAATGTGAACATTATGCACTACACACATGTACTTATTAACATTTATAAAAGGCAATGCCTAGTATTATCTCATGTTCTGTGAGTGGTAATCTGGTACAGGTGTCACTAGGCTAAAATCAAAGCAGCAGCAGAGCCCTGCTCCCTAATCAGGCTCTGGGAGGAATATGCTTCCAAGCTGATTTGGGTCTAGGACTGAGACCCCTTCTTGGCTGGGGTCTGGTGCAGATTTCTTCTTCTGCTTTCTGTAAGCTCTGGGCCCTTGTTTGGGTCACCTTGGAGTCTTCTCACACTTTTAAGTCATCTGATGCCTTCTACTGTATCCCTCTGCCTCTAGCCAGAGTACATTCTGCATTCAAGGCTCCTGTGGTTAGATCAGCTCACAGGATACCCAGAGCAGTCTCTTCATCTAAAGGCCTTTCGCCTTAGTGACATCAGCAGAGCCTGTCTGCCAGGTCACCTGATGCATTCAGAATGGAAAGTGTGGAAGTATTTGTAAGCCTTTGACTCAGCCTAATACAATGAAAAGGCTTGGGGAGCATTGAGGTTGAAACAAGAAAAACAGCTTTTTGAATCACTTTTCAGAAGTTTACCAAATAATTCTTATACAACACTGAATTATTCTGGGGTTTTAGGCCAATTCAGTTTGCTAACACATCATGTCCTAACATTGAAAAAAAAGGTTTACAAATGATTTCTACGGAAATATAAATTACTGATTTGCTTTTTAATGGTATAGGAAGAAGATAGAAAATCTTTGCTATCTTTAATCACCTACCTAGCCAAGGCAAACACATTCTTTGTAATATGTTTTCAGGAGGTTGTGCATTGGGGTAGCTGTGACTATTGGGGTACCTTGTGTGAGAGCCACTTGGTAATATTTGCTCTCATACCTTTTCATACTTGTAAGAGATTTTATCTATTGAACACATAGTTAGGGAACTAAGAGTAGGTGCCAGACATGGTGTAGGTTCTAGGGATACATATTTATGTTTGCCTTTGTAGGACTTAATGTTTGTTATGAAAGAGAATTTTATTTGAAGTTATTACAGTAACTTATGATTGTTAGCATAGTGTGAATCTTGGGAACACATACATGGAAATGATGGAGATTTGAATGTCACAGTGGTCTTGCAGCTTTTTCCTGAGGGACTTTAAGATTTCTCTTAGTCCTCTGTTTCCAGGAAAAATTCTTAGAAATTTTTAGATTGTACATGCAAACAGTTTTTCTAGAAAGCACAGTTTTGATTTCTTTTGCCTGTTAAGTGTTTTTATCATTGGGCTAGGGAATTAGCTCAGTGGCGTAAGCGCCTG
>PVLA01013780.1:0-34695 GCA_004027455.1 Hydrochoerus hydrochaeris | reverse complement strand
GAGGAGGAGGAGGAGGAGGAGGAGGAGGAAGAGGAAGAAGAAGAAGAAAAAGAAGAAGAAGAAGAAGAAGAAGAAGAAGAAGAAGAAGAAGAAGAAGAAGAAGTAGTAGTTGTAGTCAGAGAAAGTAGAGACAGTGCCCAGCTGCAGTTCTGGCCCCTTGAGAGGCTGAGGCAAGAGGACCCAAAGCCCAGGAGCCAGAGGGCAGCCTGGGCCACTGTCTTAGTTACACCCTCATGCTGAGACAAAATACCCAACACTCACAGTTAAAGGGGGAAAGGTTTATTTGGCTCACAGTTGGTAGAGGTTTCAGTCCATAATTAACTGGCTCCCAGGCAGGGTAGCATGGCAGAGGGCAACACAGAAGAGAAACAGTTCATGGCAGGCTGAAGGTAGCAAAGCAACAAGGGGCTTTTATCATATGGGGGCACTCAGAGTGAGCAACACTCACACCCTTCACCCTGGCGCCCTCAATCCTAGCACTGCACCATGTATCAAGCCCGGCGTCACACACCCTAGATGCAGCCGCCTCTGAAAAGGCCCCGCTGTGACCACATGAGGCTTTGGGGGACATCTAGACATGGCTGCAACAGCCACATAGCAACAGCCAATTGCAAAGCAACCAGCAAAATCCCACAAAAACAAAACAAAAGCCAAAAAGGCAGAGGATGCAAGAGAAATCCTCCAAAGGAGCCAGCAAGCAGGGCGGAGCTGCTTGTGGTCACTATCACTAGTTATAAGGGAAATGCCAATCACGCCCCAGGAGACACCTGCTGGACTCAGTCTGCTGTCGAAAACAAACGAGAAAGAGAGAACAGCAAGTGCCGGGACACCGGGCAGAAAGATGAGCCTCAGCAGACTCCACGGGAAGCAGGGCAGCCCATGGCCAGCAATGCCACTTCCCAGTGAGGAATGAAACAGTACTGCAGAAACCGCCTGGACACTGGGACTGCAGGGGCAGCACCCATGCCAGCCACATGCAGAAGCGACCTAGTCCCATGCGAGGGCAGGTGGTGAGGGACAGAAGGTGCCTGCCGCTGTGCAGGAGACTCAGGCGGTGGCCACCACCACATACCTGGGCCCTGAGGACACAGTGCCCGGGGACATGAGCTGTCCTTAAAAGCCAGAAATGACCTGAGTCCATTTCTGGGAGTTCCTGGAGGAGTCAGCACCCCACAGAAAGAGAGGTGGGTCCAAGGATGGGGAGTCACTGGGGACTCTCATTCTGGGAAGAAAAAGTGTTCCAGAGAGGACGGAGCAATGGCCGCACAACAGCTGGACAGGGATGCACGCTAAACCACTTTTGGAACCCTAACCCTGGTTCTAATTTTTTAAATTAGAAAAAGCTGGGTATGGTGAAACACACCTCTAATTCTAACATCTGGGAGGCTGAGGCAGGAGGATCGTGAATTTGAGGCCAGTCTGGGTTCCACAGTGAAATCCTATCTCAGAGGAAAAAGAATGGAAACTATCTGCTGACATCATATTAAAAGCTTTCCCTCCAAAACCAGAATGTCCACTCTCACTCTGGTGCAACAGAGTCCTTGAAACATTAGCCACAGCAATTGGGCAAGAAACAGCAATAACAGGGTACATACAGGAAAGGAAGAAGTCAAAGTATCATTATTTGCAAATGACATGATCTACTTATAAGGCACAAAAATCTCTGCTGATAGACTTCAACAATTAATTACCAAATTCAGCAATACAACACGACATAAAACCAACACACAAATCAATAACATTCCTATACACTAATCATTAGTTCACTGAGAAAGAAATCAGGAAAACAATACCATTCACAGCAATGTCAAGAAGAACTACTTAGGAATTAACCTGACCAAGGAAGTAAACAATCTCTACAACAAGAATTACATCACTGCAGAAGGAGATGGGTGAGGACATCAGATCATGGAAAGACGGCACAATGAACACGGAGCACCCAAACTCCCAAAACTGATTCGGAGATTTAACACAATGCCAGTCGACATACCAACAGCATTCCTCACAGAGCTAGAGAAAACAATCCAACAATTCATAGGGAACCAGAAGAGACCCAAAATAGCAAAGGCAGTTCTAGGTAACAATTTCAAAGCAGGAGGCATCACAATCCCAGATCTAAAGTTATATTACAAAGCTACAGTGATTTAAAAAAAAAAAAAAAAAAAAAACAGCCTGATCCTGGCACAAAACAGAAATGTGGATCAATGGAACAGAGTAATAATAATAATAAACAGAATAGAGCAAGCAGAAACAACCCCAGACACATTAAACTATTTGATCTTTGACAAAGGACCCAAAAACATATGCTGGAGGAAAGACAGCCTCTTTAATAAACGGTGCTGCAGGGGCCAGGATTTAGCTCAGTGGCATAAACACCTGCCTGGCAAGCACGAGGTCCTGAGTTTGATCCCTGGTACCAAAAAAACAACAACAACAAATAAGTGGTGCTGGGAAAATTGGATATTGACACGCTGAGGATTGAGTCTGGATCCATGTATTTCACCATCTTTTTGTGATGGCTCATGTCTCCCCAAAGCCTCAGGCAGTCATAGGTGGGGCTTTTCAGAGGTGGCTGGATCTAGAGTGTGCAATGCTGGGATCAAGGGAGTGTTGATTACTAAATCAGTCCACTGATTGGTCTGGCATGGTTCTGGGTAGGGTTAAGGGTGCCCTGCCCTAGGTGTGAGTGTTACCTTCCCTAGGAGCAGGTAGCCTGGGTATAAGGGACAGAAACAGAGTCCCTGCTGGTGGCTTGTCCTTGGTTGCCGTTTGCTGCTTGCTGCTGCCTCCTGCCTGCTCTGCCATGGACTGTTCCCCTCTGCAATGTCCCTGCGTCCACACCACCCTGCCTTGGAGCCATGCAACTACAGACTGAGACCTCCTCAAACTGTGAGCCAGTAAACCATTTCCCCTAACTTTGTCTCAGCAATGGAGAAAAGTAGCTAAAACAACACTAACCTAAATCCAAAATGGATTAGAGACCTAAGTGTTAAAACAGAAACACTTAATCTGTTGGAGATAAAATAGGTAAAACTCTCAAAGACACAGGCACAGGCAAGAAATTTCTGGAAAGAATTCCAACGGCACAAGAATCAACAAATGGTATCACATCAAATTAAAAAGCTTCTGTACAGCAAAGGGAACACCCAAAAAGTGAAGAGACAACCTACAGAATGGGGGAAAAAATTGCCACCTATTGCACAGACACAGGAGTAATACCTAGAATATATAAAGAACTAAAAGAAAAAAATCAGATCCAATAAATAAAAGGCCCTAAGTAAAAGACCCAATCAAAAAATGGGCAACTGCAATGAACAGATGCTTCTCAGAAGCACAGATGGCCAATACATACATAGAAAAACTGTTCACACTGGTAGCAATTAGAGACATTCAAATTAAAACAACACCGAGATACCATCTTACTCTAGAAAGAATCATCATCACCAAGAAATCAAAATAATGCCAGACAGGTGTGGTATGCAGGCCTGTAACCCCAGCACTGGGAAAGCTGAGGCAGGAGGATCTAGTGAGTCCAATATCAACTCGAACTATGCAGTGAGACTCTGTCTCAAACATAGGGCTGGAGATTTAGCTCAGTGGCACAGTGCCTGCCTGGCAAGCGCAAGGTCTTGAGTTCAATTCCCAAAAACAGGAATAGTTTCCAAAAATCAAAAACAAAATAAAAAAAAATCTAATAATAACAAATGCTGGCAAGGCTATAGGAAAAAAAGGAACCTACATTGTTGAAGGGAATTTGTACACTTGTACAACCATCATGGAAATCAGTATGGAGATTCCTTTAAAAATTAAAAACAGAAATCCCATTTGACCCAGCTACTCCCCTTCTAGGGCTCTTCCTAAAAGAGCTACAGATGCCATGTTACAGAGACACATGCAAGCCCACATTAATTGTAGCAGAGAACACCCCTGGCCACTCTGGTAGTTGCCCAGGTAATTGTTCCTGTTACCTTTCCTGTTGGCACTGTCTCCTGGAAACAGCTGGTCACTGTGATGCATCAAAAATACCAGCACAATTCACAACAGCTAAATCTTGGCAACAGCCCATACGCCCATCAGCAGATGAATGGATAAAGAAAATGTGTTACAGACCTAAGCCGTGTCCCTGAGACCCAGTTGTTAAATGAATTGGTCATTAAATGAGGAAATGTATATAGTATTATGTGACAATGGCCAAGGGAAACTCCAACTTGATGACTTTGTTACAGGGTCTCGTATGCAGTTCAGGCTGGCCTCAAACTCAAGGCAATCCTCCTGCCTCAGCCTCCCGAGTGCTGGGATTACAGGCGTGCACCATGCGCCTGGCTTTACTTAGGGGGCTCTTACATGCAGTGCTATAATGCATAACAGAATAAAAAGCTACAGCACTGTACTGAACAGTACAATCAGCAGAACTCACAGCACCACATAATCCGGGGGTGCTGTACCAAAGAAAGACACTGAGTCTCTATAAACAAGATGTAAAAAAAAAAAAAAAAAAAATACAGGCCTTGAGTCTGCAGCTCACCTCGGTCATAAACCTGAACAGCTGTTAAACAGCAAGGTCGCTAAGCAGGCAGATAGCAGTACTCAGCCATTAGGGCAAGCGTGAGTCATTTATAGGTAAACAGATGGCCACTGAGATCATCTTAAGTGAAATAAATCAAGCCAGGCAGGAAGATTGTTGCAAGTTCGAGACCAGCCTGGGCTACAAAGTGAGCTCAAAGTTAGCCTGAACTGTATAGCGAGACCCTGTCCCAAAAAGACAAAAAAAAAAAGGAATCAAATACACAAACCTAAACATCACATGATATCGCTCCCCAGGATGGAAACGTGACTGCTGAGGCTGTGGCTGAGGACTGAGCTCTGAATGAGATGCATCTGCAGGGCAAGGCTCGTTGAGCAGCGCCTGGGGGAGCAACTGCCTAAGGGCACGGGGTCACCTTGAGGGAGCCTCTGGGCCCCGGGCAGAGGGGTGGTGGCCAAGAAATGTAAGGGCACTGAACCCCGTCCAGCGCCTTGCTCGGGATGCCACAGCCAGTATAAAGTGCACTTCGCAGCTGAACACCAAGCACAGGGCTCCTGTGTGTCAGGAGTGAGAGCCTGGGCCCAGGAGACCGGAAGGCAGGGGACGAGGGAAGACCTCCAACTTCTGGCAACCAAAGGTTGAGAAACACCTGCTGCCCCAGCAGGCCACGGGTGCAGAACTCAGGGTAGGGACAGACGCCCCACCTCCCATGGGCCCTACAGAAAGTTCCAGCAGAAGCCAGTGTCACAAACCTGGGCAACCTGCCCACCTCTCATCTGGAGGACCCTCAGGTAAGGGACAGCCCTGTCCTGGCTCAGCACCACATGCTCTGCATTCCCTATCACACTCCACCCTGCCCTAAGGCCTGGAAGGCATCCTGTGACTCCATTCCAGCTCTGTCCACAGCGGCCGCCTCCCTACTGCCAGGTGTGGTCAGTGTTAGCACCTGGCAGAGCGCCACAAATGCCCCAGGCTTCCCCTGTGCCCAGGGTGGGGCTGACAAACAAACACAGTCATGTCACCTCAGTAAAAAGTCATCCAGGTGGCAGCCTAGGATTGTGCTAAATGCCTGTGATCCCAGCACTCTGGAGGCTGAGGCAGGAAAACTGTAAATTCCAGGGGAAGCATAGCAATTTAATGTGGCTCCATCTCAGAATGGACCAGGATATAACTCACTATACATGTCCTGGGTTCAACTCCCAGTGCAAAAAACACTGGCGGCAGTCACAGTGAGGGCCTCCTGCTGCCCAGTACCCTGAAGGCAAAGGGGTACAGCAGACAGGTCAGACTCACTTTCCTTCCCCATACAGACACCCTCCCGGGGGATGCAGGCACCACACCATAAGAGGCGTCAGCACCAGAGACCCCACAGGAGGAGCCCCCAACTTCTCGTGCCAGCCACCTGCTCCAAGGCCCCAGAGGCTGCCTGGGCTCAGAGAAGCAAGAGTCTCGGGCGCTGCTCCCCCAGTCTCTCCAGGTCCCCACATGCCTACCGTACCGCTGCCCTCTTCCCCACACCCTGGGGCCGCAGCCACGTGCCCACAAGGCCTCCAGCTCACTTCACTCACTGGCCTTGGTGACCGAGCCCTCCCCCAGCGCTGCCTCCAGGACATCAGACACCGGAGCCCGCTGCCCGGGCCCTGCTAGCCACATTTCCACCCACACAGAGAGCAGAGGCCCCAGTGCAGGCTGGGAGGAGGTGCAGCAATGCCCACCCTGCCCAGCACCTCCACCCTTGGTACAGTCCTCCCATTGTTAAATGACTAGCTGACCCCCTCCAGGCCCCACATATAGGAAGTGGCTGAGGACACCGGCCACCATGAAAACCCCACTTGTGGTTACGGGGGCTGGCTGTGGTAACGTCCGATTCACTGAGAGGGAACCATTCTTGGACTGCCATCCAAAAAAGCACCCTCCCGCCCCAACTCTGCACAACAGATCAACACTCCACTCAGCACTCGGTCATGAGGTGAGGAAAACCAGCCGCAGCACTCACTGTCTTCTCCGGGACAAGGCATGCCGGGCTGCTCGGGGATGCTCGGGAAAACTGGGCAGAAAGAAGGGAAGCAAGAGTATCAGTGTCCATTTCAGTCTGTCCTTTACTGTCCTAAAGTCCGGTCCTGCCCTGGGTCGACCAGATGTCCTTCCACTCAAAGCACTCAGCATGGCACCCATGATCCCCCCTGGGGAGATTTCCTAGCACAAAGCCTGCTCTGCTGCCAAACCCATTCTGGAAGGGGTATGAGAGCCACTGAAAATCCAGGGGAGAAGGCAAGCAGGTGTCCAGATGGCGAGGCTGTTAGATTACAACTACTGACCTCACAGGCAGTTAAGTGGGAAAGGGCTGGGAGCACCTTGGAGATCGGACAGTGGACTCTTCCCCATGGGCACCAGGGGCCAGGATTCGCCATTTTAAGACACATCCTGGACCTCCACAGATGGCTCAACCAGAAGCATAGAAAAGATTCTAACTGGGTTAAAACAAGTATTTTCCTACATGTGAATTTTTAAGGTACCAAAACTTCTATGCACAGGAGGCCAAGTAAATGCATTTTGTCACCATAAATAAGTGGCCTCGATGAGGGTCTGAGTCTAGAATACACTTATGTGAGGGCTGAACAGGTGAGTGTTTTAACTAACTGCCCAGACTCCACACCTGGCCCTCAGCCCAGGACTGGAAAGAACCGGCAGTGAACGCGTGAGGGTGCTAACCACACCATGTGCCCCGGATGCCTGTGGGACCAGAAAGCATCGGTCTTAAGCCCAAAACTGAATGTGCACACCCAACGGTCCTCCAGGGCCCATGCAGCTGTGGTTCAGAAAGTCAAGCTTCCATCCTCGGCAGCCGGGAGCTCCCACCCCGCCACTGTGTGCCAGGACCCTGAGCGCCCAATAGGGAGAGCAGGCGAGCGGCCACTCACCATGGATGATGAGCCCCTCATCCCTGTGCCGACACACCAGGCGGAAGGCCTCCTCCAGCTCCATCTGGGAGGACACAGTGCAAGGGTCACCTGGGCAGGGCAAGAGGCACATTGAGGCCACCACAGCCAGGGCAGAGGGGCCAGGCAGCTCAGGCTGTGCATTCAGCCATGGGCTGCAATGGGCAGTATCACTGCCTATGATTGGCCACCCCAGCGTGGGCCCGAGGCCAGCCAGTGGCCAGCTCAGGACCCCCATGGGAAGGCCAGCCGGTCCTCACAGGGAGCCTGGTCACCTGCAGCCCTGAGGGGCCCAGGGAGCAGAACAGCCAGCAGGACCAAGCCCTTTCTCCTGGGTTAGCCCAGACCGTGTAAGAGGCTCCTGCCCTCCAGGCCAGGACAGGTCTCAAACAATTGTGTCCATCAGCCACATGGACCATTTTCTGGACATGTGTCTGGGATTGAGGAGAAGCAAGGAAGAAGGGGAAGGAAATAGATGGAACAAAACAAAGACAAAGAGAAACAGAGACCAGAGATGCCAGGGAGGAGCAGGGAGGGTCAGATGGATGCCGTGGGCCCAGCCATGCTTAGGGGGCCACGGTCCTAGAGATGTGGGGAGCTCACCCTTCTGAAAGGACCTCCCAGGAAAGTCCAGCATCTGGTAGGGGCAGGGCAGGTAAGGACCGGCCCAAGCAGGCCTGGCCACCTCTCCATGCACTCAACGCTGCCCGAGGGCCACCTCGTGCCCCTGCTCTCCCAGGTCTCCTTTTATGCCCAGCCCTGTCTCCTCCCAGCCACCCTCCAGGAAAGCAGCTCTGACGCCCCAGCCTGAGGCCCAGCACCCAGCAGTGTGGTCGAGGGAGGACAGGGGCTACCTTCACTGTCCACCCACTTGAGGGTGAGCGGGTGCTGCGGGTGCAGGCCACACATGTCCCGTACTTCTTCGCAGAGCTCATGGAAGGTCATCGTGGCATCCACACTGGTGATCAGGATGTCCCTACAGCAAAAAAGATGTGGCGCTGTCACCAGGGTCACACCCAAGTCAGGCCACGTGCTGACTTCTGACTGACCAAGTGATCGGCCAGAAAATGAAACAAAAGTTTCCCAAAGACAACAGGACAGCTTCCCCCACAAACACAAACTGTCACCACAGTAGAAACCCCCTTCCCAACTCCAGCCGTGAGCAGGGAGGATGCACTGGATGGCGCCCCTAGTGCCCTTCTCCACGAAGGCAGCCCAAGCATGGACGTGAGCCCACTGATGTAAACCCAAGAATTACACCCCAGCCACTTTAATCTATTCTATTCTATTCTATTCTATTCTATTCTATTCTATTCTATTCTATTCTATTCTATTCTATTCTATTCTTGAGACAGGGTCTCCCTAAGTTTCTCAGTCTGGGGCTGAACTTGTAATCCTCCTGCCTCAGCCTCCCAGGGCCTAGGGTTACAAGTGAGCGGCCCCATGCCTGGCTCAGAGGCAGCGTTTTTAAGCCCTCAGGAGTGAACTGATGGACCCCAATGTCTCAATTGTGACCCAATTCCAGAACTTTTTTTGGAAACCATGTCCATTGCCACCGCCTTTTATCTTTTCATCTCACAATGGGATCAGAGCCTGGATGTCGGGAGATGCTGAGTCCCAGGGGCCCATGCAGGGCAGACACCACCTGGCGGAGGGAACCCGTGTCCCCTGGCAGAGAAGAGGTACGACTCTTTTCACCCCAATGCTCCCCAACTCATCAGAACTGCAGTACGAGCCCCTCCTGAGCCCCCCAAACAATGGGAGTGAGGTACAGCTTGGGGTCAACACCACGAGTTTTTATACCCTGAGCCTCTGTCCCAAGACAATAAAGCAGAGCAATCGGGACCCAGGTCCCTCTGCAGGGCACCTGGGAGGCACCACTGAGCCTGGCCAGGGCACCCTCCCCTGCACTGTCACCCCACAGTGGGGGTAACTCAGCTGCCACCCTTCCCGCCCCAGCGTCACCCAGCACCTGCCCCAGAGCCCACACCCTCTACAGGGGCCAACCCTGCGCCCCCATAGCCTGCAGGACCGTGGCCAATAAAGAAATCAAGGCACACCAGACAGGCTCAGGGCCACACTCCCCCCCACCCATGCCTGGCAGCTAGGGCCATTCAGACCCAGTGCCAGCCCTGCCTAGCATGTGCCAGCCCTGACCCCAGGACCTCAGAGGTCAGGGCCTGCACCCTTAGCCTTTGACCTCTTCCTGCCCTGCCTAGTGCCTCAGCTGGAGGCCAGGCGGGCAGCTGGACATCAGTGGGAGGGGGTCGCTGATCTCAAGTCTCGGGGACCTGGGGGACAGGAAAGGGCACATCATTCTTGCCCATCTCAGGAAGGACCCCAGGACCACCAGACCCCTGGAGAGAAGGTCGCCTAGACCCACAGCTTTCACTCTGAGGCCGAGCACATCCCCACAGCACTGCCCTGGGTCCAGCCCCTGGAAGATGATCCACAGCCAGGTGTGGGAAGGAGGAGGGAGCGGGGGAGGGGGCCAGGGAGGGGGAGGGGAGGGAGGGGCAGTGGGGAGGAGGAGAGGGAGGGAAGGGAGGGCAGGCCAGTGAACGCGGACAGCGGAAGAGGGAGGAGGCACCGGGAAGGGTGGGAGGCTGGGAACTCCACCTACTGGGCTTGGGAAACGAGTCCACAGGTTGAATTACAACGCGGTAACCAAAGCGCTCCCAGGGGCCGGGCTGTACATAGCCCCAGGTAGGGCCGGGCAGCCCCTCGCACCCACCCTGGAGGCCCTGGCTATGGGTCCCCTGTGACTTCCACAGCTTGTCTGCGCTCAGTTTGGCCGTCCCAGGCTGGGAAGCCGACGGCGTCTAGCGATGTTGACAGTTGCTACACACCGACCACCAGCCAGGCGGCTCCAGCGCCCGAAGCCGCCGCGCTGGCCGCCTTCCCGGCTGCGGGAGGGACTGCTGGCCGCGTCCTCCTCTTCCTTCTGGCCGTGTCACCACCCGCACCCCGGGGACACCAGCAGCCAGAGAGGCAGGGACTGGAGCTCCAAAGCGACTCAAGGAAGAGCCGGCCAAGTTCCCAGGGCGAACCCGGTGGCCAAGCAGCTGCCGGCCTGACGCGAGACGCCAAAAGACGTTCGCCGGGAGGTCACCTGCCCCCCCGGGTCAGAAGGCACCGGCTGCCCCTCGGTGACTTGTCCTTGCCCCCGAGGAGAGCCAGGGGCCTCTGCTCTCCCCTCCCGGCTCCCTGCGACCCCAGGAGCACCAGGTCACAGCCCATCCCCTGTACAGGGACCGGCTCCACCCCCGCCCCCGCGGCGACCCGCTAGGTGCCCGCCCGGTCCGCGGCGCCGGCGCCAGCGCTGGAGCCGGCGTTTCCGAGTCCCGCCCGGCGCAGCCGCCCGCGGTCCACACTGCTCCGTCACGCGCGCGCGGCTTTCGCCGGGTCCCAGGCTTTCCTCAGAGGAGGCGTCTTAAACCCAAGGTCAGCGTGGGTGACCCCGAGCTCCAAACACGGGCCCGGCGCGGTCGCGCACGCCTGTAATCCCAGCTACTGGGGAGGCTGAGGCAGGCGGATCCCAAGCCACTTAGCAAAAGCCAGGTCTCAAAGTAAGAAAAAGCCCGGGGGCTGCCGCTCAGGGGTGCAGCGCCCTGGTCCCGTCTCCAGCGCGGGAAAGCCGCCGAAGTTTTCCCAGTCCGGCGTAACTTTTCATCGGCCCGGGTCTGCGCCCTTCGCGTCCGCGCCAACTTTCCCGGGAGACCCCGGGGCGGGGCAGTGCTACTGCCGGTCCGCGCCGCCGCCCCGACCCCCGCGCGCCCGCCCGCCGCCCGCGCTCACCCGCCGAAGTGCGCCTTAAGGCGGACGCGGCCGTCGCGCGCGTCCATCTTGGGCCCGATCCTGCCGGGCATGGCGCCCCTCAGCGCCGCGCCCCGAGCGCGCGGGCCATGGCGCGACCGGGCGGCCGGGCGGGGCGGCGCGGAACGCGGAAGGGGCGCGCACGCGGGCCCGACGGCGTCGGCCGCGCGACTTCGCGGGACTCTGGCGGGGGCGCGCGGCGCGGGGGCGCGCGGCGCGGGGGCGCGCGGCGCGGGGGCGCGCGGCGCGGGGGCTGCCACTCGTGGGCGGGCGGTGTGCCAGGGGCGCGGCACCTGTGGCCAATGAGAGAGAGGTGTGGCTCCACCTGGCCAATCCCCAGGGCGCCGGCGGCTGCTGCCCAATGGGAGTGCGGGGCGGATTACCTGTCGGACGGGGCGGGGCCACCTGCTGCCAATGGGAGCGCGCGCGGCGGGGCTCTGCCTGGCGACGCGACTGCTAGGGGCTGGCTAGGGAGCGCGAGCCCGTGGTGTTAGGTTAAGTGAAAACACCGTCCGGGCTGACGCGTCGGGAGGTTCCAGCGATCGCGGGTCCCGGGATCTAGTCTAGGACGGCGGACTGGGGTTTTGGCGAGGGCCAAGAATCCGGGGAGGACCCCAACCCGTCCCTGGGCACCTCAGATCCCGGCAGGGAGGATTTGGCTATACTCTGCCACCGCTCCAGATTCGCTCCAGATTCTGTACGTTGTGGAGACTTCTCAGCCTTTTGCTTTCATGCCACAGATTCTGCTGGTGCCTTCTTGGTGATCTCGGAGGTGGCCCTGGGTGGCCAAGTGGACAGGGTCCCTACGGTCTGGATTTGGTGCTGTCTCTGGAGGCAGACGGTGTGCACACCTGTTGACAGAGGACCTCACCCACTGAAGGGACCCGAGATTGTGCACATCCAGCGGCCTAGCCGATGCCGAGAAGGGTCCTGCCAGCTGCCCCCGCTTCCCTCGTGCTTGCTATTGATTTGTTCCCCAGCCATCAGGAGTCCACTCTTGCACCTGGCCTTGGACCTTCTTCCTGAGGACTGGGAAGGGCACTTTGGTGGGTGCACACCTTCCTGAGGAGAGGGGCCTTTGCATCCCTGGAAGTTCTTCCTGGGTGGTCTGATCTGGGGAGGAGGTCAGAGGAGCCAGCAGCTGTGTCCCCATGTCCACTGGACACCGCTTCTTGGACCTGCCCCACCCAAGGCCCCACTGGACACAGCAACTGAACCCCAGCCAGGAGCCCTTTCTAACCAGGGAGTTAAAAAAGGGAGTCTCTCGTGGGTCCTTGCTTCCTGGAAGCTATTTGGGGTCATTCGTGCCCCCCATTTCTGCTGAGAACAGGGGAACAGGCCCTAGCTGGACTCTGGGATGAGCACGGTTTTCTACTGAGGTTGTGGAGGAAGAGGGCACCTGCCCAGGAGGAGGCCTCCATGAGGTCCTAAGGGCACAGGGCTAAGGGTCCCTCTCGTCCTACACCAGGCCAGTGTCTGGAAGCCTTAGTGTCTTGGATCTAACTGGTGACAGGGCCGGGACACAGAGCCCTATCCTCTGCCTTCAGGCACAGGACTGGGAATTCCCAGTGCTGGGGGAGCAGAGGGCACAGTCCTGCGGGACTGAAGCACCCTTGGGTGATATCACTCTGTTGCCTAGTGACAGACATGAGTGTTGTTTGCAAATTCACTGTCACTCCCTGTCAGGCAGGGTCCTGCTGGATCTCTGTGACCTCTCCAGGAACCTGGAATGGAGGAGCAGATGCAGGGCTCCTGGGCCTCAGGTCACTGTCCACTCCTCCCTGTCACTGCCTGGCCACCTGGGAGTCACAGTCCTGCACAATGGCAGGTTTCAAGGACTCCCCAGAGCCTCCCAGAGTGAGTAGGCCAAGGAGGTGACCCATGGAACCAGATGCACGGACACTGGGCAGCCGTGGAAGTGAGTTTGGGTGAGGACTTGGCAGACCTCCGGAGACTCCTGGGTGGGGCTGTGGGCAGGTCCTTCCACCTCCAAGCAGCCTCTGCCCTTCCCGGGTTTTGCAGATACCACAGACTTGCGTAGTCACAGTGGATTATTTCCAAAGTGAAGAAATAGCAGGTTACAAAAGTGATGTGGGCTCAGTACCGGTGATCAAACTCATGACCGCATGCTTGCAAAGCAGGCACTTTTGTCATTGAGCTAAATCCCCAGCCCCGACATAGATTTCTTGTGTTCCAAGTTGGCCCTGGTTTGTGCAGTTTACCCCTCCAGCAGGATGCCCATGCCTCCACCAGCCTTCTAGTCTGAGGACCCCATAGCTTAGTGTGGCCTTGTGGCTGCGCCCAGGCAAGGGGGCTGAGGAGGGGGCCCTGCCCACAAGGATTTGATCAGAGTGGCAGGTGCCCCCAGGCAGGGCGGGGCACAGGGAGGGAGGCACCAGGTTTATCTTGGCTTTCTTTGTCAAATGGGATCAGATCCTCAGTTTAAACTCTAGTGACTCACTTCCCCAGGGAGGGTTCCCTGGCCCAGCCTGCGGGCTGGGGACACCCTTCTCTCCAGGCCTCCCAGATGTGAGGCTGACCCTGGGAGACCCTGCTGGCCTCAGGAAGGGCCCAGAGCGAGTGCTGACAGGTGCTTGGCGCTCAGCTGAGGGTGGGTCGGGAAGCAGATGCTTCCTGTCTTTGTCGTGGGCCCTGCTTGCTGGTGGAGACACGTCCTGGAGTGGCATCTCTGCTGGCAAAGCGAGAAGCAATCCCAGGAGAGAAGGGCTGGAGTGCAAAGACCCTGTGGTTGGGAGCAGGGAGATCAGAGAAAGCCAAGGCAACCGGGGGGAGGTAGAGTGGAGGGGGTGAGGGAGCCACGGACCGGGCCAGGACAGTGAGACGGGAATGGAAAACCAGCACCAGCACGGAGGTGTGTCTCTGTCGTGTGCACGTTTCTGTCCAGGCAGTCTGTCCCGCCTGTGACCAGTCCCCATGGCGCTGTGGTACCGCGCGTGCCCGGGAGGGGGCGCGGGAGCTCCCGGCGAGGAAGCACGGGCGGCTCGTGGGCCCCGGCCCGCCGGCGGGGGGCGCCCTTTGCTGGCTCCGGGACCGCGGCCCCAGCTCCACCCCCGGCCCCGCAGGACCTGCTCCCCGCGGCCAGAGCAGCAGGCGGGCCCCCGCGTCTCCCGAACGGTGCTCGTTTGCTACCGTCCTGGTTAACATCCGCGGACTGGACCAGAGGGCACAGCCCGTGGGTCCGTGCGCGCCTCACCCCGATAGGAGAGCGGGGAGAAGGTTGGGTTTTGTTCACGCCGGGGGACGCCGAGGGACGGGCTGGGGCTGCGGTGCCACGCAACTGGACCAGGAAGGCAGCCTCGGCCGAGGCACCGCCGCGCCCACCGTCTCCCCTTGGAGGACGCGCAACGCCCGATGTCACCTCCTTGGGGCGCCGGGCTCAGGCTTGCGCAGCTTGGGGAGCGGGGGCGCCTGGCAGGGCCCCCTGTCTGCTCTGGGCTGGGTGTGCTGCAGAGAGGGGATTCTGTCCCTGGGGACAGGGCCTGGGCCCCCGCTACAGTAGTCCGCGGCTCCTCCCTTGGGCCTCGGATTAGTAAAACGGGTGGAGCTCAGTAGGCAGAGCCAGAACCACGTCGCCATGGTAACGGGAGCACGCGCAGAGCAGCGCTATTTTGGCCCGGTGAAATGCGACGCTTTAATTGAACAGCTAAGAGGAGATACCACTGCGCGCAAGCGAGGCCCCGGATCCTTCCGCAGAGCTGAACTCTGGGCTCAGGGTCACCACCCTGTCACGCGTCCCAGAACCCTGCTAGGGGGCAAGGCGGCTGACAACCCCAACACCTGTGCCTTCCTGGCAGCAGGCTGAGGCCTGGCACACTGACCAGCTGCTGGGGGCCATGCCTCCTGGCAACAGACACAAAGACCTCCCCGGACTTTGTCCTTTAAGGACTGTCCCCAAGAAGCAGGCTGGCAGAGGGCATTTGAAACCTCGAAGGTGTCCACGTGGCACCCGCAGTGGCAGGCCTGGACACTCTGTGACCCAATGTCCTCTGCAAGTGGATTCAAGTCCAGGGCAGAAGGTGACCCGGCCAGCAACCAAGAGGAGCCCAGGTCCACAGTGGGCCCCACTAGACCACCAGCTCTGTGGCCTCTGAGACACAGCGACACACACTGA
Organism: Hydrochoerus hydrochaeris; assembly: GCA_004027455.1. Taxonomy (NCBI): domain Eukaryota; kingdom Metazoa; phylum Chordata; class Mammalia; order Rodentia; family Hydrochaeridae; genus Hydrochoerus; species Hydrochoerus hydrochaeris. Next base: position 19,283 of record PVLA01013780.1, on the reverse strand, counting down.
CTCCTGTGGCTGTGCACACACAAGTGCCCTGCACTCAAGCGGACCAGACCACAGCAGCTCTGCCAGGACAGAATGGCCAGGCCCCGGCCTGGTGGTGCTGGCCCAGTAACAGCAGCAGATGGCCCAGCAGGGCCTGCCAGTGGGGAGGCCTCGAAGCCTGGCCATGTCCAGGCACCTGCCTCCTCAGAAAGTTCCCATATTCCCAAGATCCCTGAGCCCCTGTCACCTGGGGCCTGCTGACCCTGATGACCACCCTGTGCTTGATAGACACCCAGGACAGGAACCTGCTCGAGCCTCCGCTGTCCCCCAGGAGGAGATACACACCCCACTGTGCTGTTAAACCTTCCCCAGCCACAGGCCTCCGTGTCCCTCTCCACTTCCCAGCACAGCACAGCAGGAGTCCCAAGAGCTGTGTGTTGAGGGGAAGAGTGTGGCATCCATGTGAGTCCACCCAGCCCTGCCCCCTGGTGGTATGGAGTCCTCGGGGTGGGACTGTGCCCCCCACATCCAGATTGGATGCCCATGAGGCCTCGGTGCTTATTGGAGTGGGGGGTACAGGAAGGGCAAGGCCCTGTGGCATGGAGGCTTCTGCCAGGCAGGCCGGGGCACCAGCTGGGCTTCAGGCTCCCCGTGGCTCTGTCCTCCCAAAAGCATGGAGCCTGCCAAGCTCCATGCCCTTCCAGCCTGCTCTATGCCAGCCTTGGGAGAGGGGCCATCTCTCCCTGATGGCCTCACCATCCTTCTGTAAACCTCAGTGCCACTGTGAGAAAACAGGGAGGCTGGTGCCACGTAGTTCTGGGCTGTGGGAGCCCCAGGCAGAGCCTCTCCCCCAACACCCCATGTCCAGGGTAGGATGCACCTAGCTGGGCAGGCCTTAGCCCCTCCTGGGCATGCTGGGTAGAAGCTGTCAAAAATCCCAGAACCTGGAGAACTCCAAGACACCACAGCAGGAGTCGGGTCCCTCTGGACACACCACCCAAGCCAGCTCAGCTCTGAGCCTTCTGACCGAAGGTGTCTGGGTGTGGAGGGGGGAGCTGGCAACAGAGTCTTGGGCCTGGCAGTGGATGGCTGGGACAGGCTGGTGACTGTGCTAGGTGTCCCCACAGCACCTACTGCAGGTGCCGAGGCCGAGGACTTCAGCGCTCAGGAGACCTGTGCGTTATAGTTTCCTGCCTCGGCCTCATGGTGCCATGAGAAACAGATTTCATCCCTTGTGGCACAGCCAGTGTGTGGGCACTTTTTCACCAGACCTGTCCTGCACATCCTCCAAGGAGCAATGGGGACACCCCCACATGGTGCCACACCTGGAATTCCTGGCAAGGGCTGGGTCCTGAGCTGTAATTCCAAGCTGTTCACCCCACACACATTCTTGAGGAGAACCCGGGGAAAGCTGCCGGCCACAGAAAGACACCGCCCACAGGAGCGTTCCTGGCCTCCTCCCAGGCCCCTTCCTTAGCCTCAGTGGGCCCAGTGGCAGACTCAGCCCCCACCCTTGCCATCCCCTCATAGGAGCCTGTAGGTGGAGAGACCCACACCAGGCGGGGTGCAAAGCCTGTGTCTGGGCCGCTGGGCTGCAGGCTGTCTTAGCTGAGAGGTCCAGAAGGCAGGCAGGAGAGAGACACAAGCTCTCATCCCTCTGCGCAGTTACCTATATTGTCCTGAAATGCCCTGGCCTTGTGGATGCAGATGCTTTTGGTGGCTTTGGGCCACCTCCCCTCTCATCTTGGAGCAGCTGGGTGCAGGGTCCCACACACGGCGGTGTCTGCTCAGCACCCTCATCCCATTGCTGCCCTGCGCATGACTTTCCCTGACCCGATGTAGGGCAGGAGCAGGCATTCCCACCCCTAGATGACATTCCACTGGGCCACTGGTGATGACATTGCGAACTCACGTGCCCCAGTGTCCCCGGGGGAGTTCTTCCCTGATGACACTGCTGCTCACGGAGGACCTCATGGCATTCCCACCTCCCCCCTAATCCTGAGCTCCTCTTCCCTCAGCCGCAGCCGCAGAATCCTCCTCTCGGACTCTGCCCAGCTGAACCCACTGGTTCTGAAAGTGGCCGGGAAGCAGACCCTTGGGTGGGCTGTGGCCTCGCTGGTACAGCAACAACAGTGTCTGTGTTTGCTCCTAGAGGGACACCAGGGCTCTTTCAATCCCTCCAACTTCACCTTAACTTTGATCTTCAAAGTCCTTATCTTTTCATGGGTACCAAGGTCAGGGCTCGGGATCTTTTCAGGGACACCATGTAGGGGACACACGAGCTTTTCAAAATCTGCCCTGGCTTCTCTCATTCCATCCAGGACCAACAGGTGAGGCCATGCCTCAGCCTGGCATGAGCAGGAACCTGCCACCTGTCCCTTCAGTCCCAGTGGGAAGCTGGTGGCCCACGTGGGGTGGCCTGGAGGGTGCTGGATGGGGAGGGGAGAAATTGCTGGAGACCAAGGATTTAACTCAGGAGGACCCAGAAGACAAGGAAGGCAGCAGCGAGGGTGCTGGCCCCACTGAGAAGCTCACTGCTGGCTGACCGAAGGGCTGCAATGCAGGACAATTGCTGCCCAGGTCCCAGAGGGACCGTCGAGGCCAAGGGGGCTGCAGTCAGGGCAATGGGAGGGAAAGGGCGAGGGAGGGTGCTGAGGCCCAGGGAGCCTGCATCTCACTGGGTACTGCAGGCCTGGGGGCGCAGGACGGGGGAATGGCCAGTGAGTGTGTGGGAGGTCCTTGACCTACACAGCCAGAGACCTGAGCCCCAGGAAGTGAAGACAATGGCCACGGTGGAAACTGTGACTGCTCCTCCCTCCTGCACCAGAGCATTCCTTCAACCCAGGCCTTCTCTGAAGAGGGGGCTTGGTCTTCCAGGAGGAGAGCCCTGTGACACATACATGCTGGCCACCCAGAGCCTATGTCCTCACCACCTGTAGAGTGACCTACAGTCTGGAGGACTTCTGGATACAGGGTCCAAGTTGCCAGTGACACCAGAGACCCAAAATGTCCCACTGAACACATACACAGTGGCGGGTGGAGACCAAGTGACACATGGACCTCTGGCCCATGTCTGCCTCGCCATTGATACAACAGGGCTGTGACCCATGTGGGGTGGTACCATGACCCCCAGGTCCCTGTGCCAGCATCCTCACTGTTCCAGGACCTGCAATGCAAGAAGCCCCCGGTAGAAACGGACTGGGGACTTGGTCCACCAGCCTACAGAGCGGACCCAGAAAGTGCAGCACATGCCAGAGCCCCTAGCAGGGGGACAGCGAGGGAGAGCGTGAGAAGGCACCTCAAGAGCACCTGTGCCCCAGATACAGGGAGGGTGAGGGCCGGGGACCCAGGCCTGTCCCCATGTGCCCGGGCACCACAGCAGAAGTCCCCAAGCCCTCAGGAATGCTGGCCAGGGATTGGGATGAAGACTCGGTGTCCCCACAGCCACAGGGCCACAGCTGACCTTGTCCCTAGCAGCCCTCTGCTGCCTTTTCGGGTGGTGCTGTTGCTATGACAGCCACCACCTTGAAGAGCCGGTCAGGGACAAGCTCAGTGTGGTGCCTGAGCAGATGGAAGCAGCGCAGGCGGCAGGATGAGCCGGCAGCCTCAGGCTTCACCGGCAGCGAGGGGGCTGCTGCCCACCGGCGGTGCCGCATCAGGCGAGAGCTGCTGTGTTGGGCAGCTCTCGGCCTGGCTGGGGGGATGGCAGGTGCCATGTGTCATGAGGACATCCCCACTGTTCCTCTTGTCCCCACGCTACCCAGCTCCTGGCTCTGAGGTGAACCCCTGGGCTGCCAAGCAGCACCCTCAAGATGACCCCATCCAAACCTCAGGACACAATTGATGTGAAAATGGGCTTGGCAAGTACCACTGGTTCAGAGGAGGCAGACGGAGGCAGGTGGCCCCTAAATCCAAGGGCAGTCACCTGGATTTAGGAGCAGAAGGGAGCAGAGACGGGCAGTGGCAGGGGAGGCTGAGAAACCGAGCAAAGCTGGGGGGCTGCTGCCCTGCCCACACCTAGACTCAGCACTGCGGCCTCCACACCACAGATGGCAGCTGTGTGTTGCCTGGGAGCCCCTGCCTGCAGTCCTGTGTTACCTCAGTCCTAGGAAACTGACACCCACACCCCGAAGAGCCTCCCTGCACCAGTCCCCTGGGCGCTGCCCCTCTGCGCAGCCCACCTGCCTCCTGGAAAGCAAGAGAAAGACCCACCGTGCCACCCTTGCCAAGGAGAGACACCGGGGCACCGTCCTCTGTGCCCTGGGTCCCTTCCGAGGGCATCAGAAGTCCCGGTTCCCAGCACACTTTCCACCTGAGACAGAGGGGAAGCCACCAGCCCCAAAGAACCGTCCATCCCTGCTGGCACAAGGCGCCTGAGCCCACAGATCTCCACCCAGGCCTGCCGGCTCCTCCCGGGTGCCAACTTCGATCCGTCCACCACCACCGCAGAAGTTGCAAGTTGTGCTGGAGCAGCCTCAGCCTTCCTACTCCCCCACCCCATCCCTGTGGACTGTGAGCAGAGGCGGCCGCCTGCAGGCAGAAGGGGCAGCGGGGCGGCTGCAGTAGCACCAGTTGAGGCTGTGCCTGGGTGGCCCAGTTATGTGGGAGCCCTAGGCGGTTGAAAGGGCGGCTTTAAATAGCTCCCCGTGGGTACCTGTAGCAGAGGGCAGCCGTGGGTGGCACTGGGCCGGGGCCGGGCTCAGGTCTGGAGCCATATCCTTCAGGGCTCTGCGTACGGTGTGCTAACAGGTCCTTGGACTGGCGCTCGCCCACCCCTCCCTGAAGGCCCAGAGCTCGGCTGACCCTACCTGCTTCCTTGGGCTGGGTCCTGGCACCCCTGGGGCAGAGGTGGCCATGGGCTTTTGTGTGCTTTTGGGGTGTGGGTCCCCCATCCCCAAGAAGTTCTTGGGGGCCACAGAGGGTAAGCTAGGGTGGTATACTGAGCAGAGGGGCTGCTGGGCAGAGGGACCCTGCCCTGGACATCCTATGGTGGCTCAAGAGTCTGGGCAGGGCCCACACATCCCACTGTCAGGAGGTGTCCAGGGCCCCAGCTGACCCAGACCCTCTCCCCAGCCACCTGCTCTCTGCTGGTTCCATGGCTAGCTCTCTACAGCTCCAGGCCTCACATCCTCATCCCTTTGCAGGGCCTGCAGGTGCCCTGTGTGAGGAGGGGTCCCTGGAGGAGAGGTCTTTGGACTGGAGAAGTAGCAAGCACTAGGCTGTGGCCTGGCCAGCAGCACTGATGCCCTCTGCTGTCCCTTAGGAAGCAGGCAGCCTTACAGCCTTGGAGAAATGCCCACACCCAGTGGGGCCCCAGCCAGCAGCACGACAGAGCAGCAAGCATGATCCAGCAGCACCCAGGTGGGCAGGGTGGTAGGCCTGGCCACCCATGGCCACGTCTCAAGCTGGCCTCAGCTGGTGCTGGCCAGCTGCATCCTGCAGCAGACCAAGATGAACAGCTGTCCTGCTAATTGCACTCTTCGCTTCTCCAGTGTAGAAGGACCCAGTGTCATGGAAGAGCTGGGCCCCTTGTTAGGAGCTGCTGTTCCACACTCCGATGGCTCAGTGCTTTCACCCTGAGTATCTGGCAGCAGCGGCAGCAGTGGGAAGGCGCTGGGAGTGATTACGGGGCCCTTAGCAGCCCCAGTTCCAAGAAGGCACAGTGGGTCCTTCAGGCCTAGGAACCAAGGTGGTGGTGGCATCTTGCATCTCAGCCTCACCTGTGCTCCAAGACCAGGCCACAAGGCTCACCTTCCGGGTTGCAGCCCTTGGCTCCCCTGCACTGGAGCCTGTTCCTGTCCCAGGATTTCAGGAAGGTGTCCCAGAATCACTGGCCCCAAGGTCACCCAGCTCCTGCTCCTGCTCAGCCCAGTGACAGGGACAGAAGGCACAAATGCCCAGTGCCGGTGTCCTGGGTGCTGGCTCCTCTCCTCTCCTCAGCCCTACTCTAGTGAGCAGAGCTGCGTCTCAGGAACCCAACCCCACTGCTGTCCCTGCCAGAGTGTGTGTCCGTCCCAGACCCCGTATTGCAATCCACCCCTGCAGTCTGCGGAGGGACGGGAATGCTACAGCCAGACCCAGCTGCAGTGACAGAACGGGAACCAGCCACAGGTCAAGGCTTTATTTCATGCTGGGACCAAAGAGGCCCAAGGACACCCTTCTCCAGCGTCATCTCACAGTGGCCACCGCCCCCACCGTCTCCTGCTCTCTGATCCCACAGAGCAAAGGCCTAGAAATGGGATTGGTCTGAGTCTAAAAATGCACATCTTGGCAGCTGGGCTGGCGGCTCTGCCTGGGCACAGAACTGCCGGGTCTGCAGGGGTGCGGGTGCTGTGACGGGCGGGGTGGGGGCAAAGCTCAGAGGCCAAAGCTGCATCTCGCATCCCATCATCCACCTCAAGTCCAGCATAGGGCACGTCCTTCCACTGGCGGGTCCCCGGCCACTGCCTGCCTCACAAGGCATAGGCCGCCCAGTAGATGACGTTGACAGCCGCAAAAGCCGCAGGGAACACGGCCCGGGCATAGATGTCAATGGTGTCCGCGTCAATGGGCTTGAACCGGCCTCGGAGGCCCCCACGGCCCCCGGGAGCCCCCTCCTTCCTCGTCTCCCCGGTCTCCACCTCTACCGACCTGTAGGAGCCCATGAGGTTCCCGGGGATGCGACACTGGCGGCGGGAGATGGCCAGCTCCTGGGTGACCCCAGCGGCGGAGAGGGAAAAGAGGACGATGGCGTTCCTCACATCCATCTGCGGGGGTGGGGTGGGGGAGGGCAGGGCTGAGGGCCAACCCCAGCTCCAGGGCCCTGGCTGCCAGGTGACCCATACCTCACCATGGCCTGCAGCGAGCTGAGCCAGGCACCCAGGGTCCACGTCACCTGCCCAGACCACTGGCCTGCAGCCCCTCCTGCGCTTGCCCACTCCTCACCTCCGCCCGAGGCTTGGTGACCTTGACCTTGGCCTTGCGCTTCTTCCTGTAGTCAGCATTGAAATGGGCAAAGGCATACTCCACCAGAGCCGCAAACACGAAGACGTAGCAGATCCAGAAGTACACATCCAGCGCCTTGATGGCCGAGGCCCGTGGGAGGGAGGAGCGGGCACTGACCATGAGCGTGGTCATTGTCAGCACAGTGGTGATACCTGGGGGACGGGCAAGGGTGGGCCCTCATCGGAGCCCCACTGTCTCCCCGTCCAGCTCAGCAGGTCCTGGATCCTGGACCAGGTACTGCAGCTCCCACCCCCACCATGAGCCAGTTAGGCTCCTCTGGCCAGGCCTGGCCTGGCTGATCACTGCCCAGGACAGATGGCCCAGGGCCAGGGTGCAGAGCTGGGCTTGGGATGGGGAGTCTGCTCTCTGTACAGCTCTCCCACCAGCCCCCAGGGGAGAGGTGAGCCCCATCATACCTAGAGACACCCTGGCGGGCACTGCTGCCTGACTAATCCAAAAGGAGACCCAGGACATAGCGACTAGGAGGACGGAGGGCATGTAGGACTGGATGATGTAGACGCCCCGGTTTCTCCTCAGGTGGAAGTGCAGGCTGAGCCGGGGGAACCGGCCAGCTGTGGGGACAGCCACCATCAGCCCATAGGGCAAAGGGGCTGTGGCCAGCGCTGGGCCCACAGCGAGGCTCAGGACGGAGACCCTGGAACCCAGTCCTGCTTCCCACCCGCCACACAGCAGATGGGCCAGGATGCTGGCTCCAGGGGACCCTCCCTGTGCACAGCCACACTGGGGGGATGTGGTACCAAGGAAGCCTGGCCCAAAGCCTGGCAGTCCTGGGGTGGGAGGACCCCGAAACACACCCTGGGTTCCCCCAGCCCAGACTGTTGGGAAGAGCAAGGGCAGAGGGATAAGCAAGGTGAAACTGGCCACGTGGCCACCACAGTGCACCCCCAGGCCCTGCAGGCACCACCTGTGCAGCCAGCAGCCTCCAGCTCAGGGCCGTGCTCAGCCCCCGCCCTGAACCTGCACAGTGGGGCGGGTGGAAGTCAGAGCAGGCGTGGCTGGCCGGGGCCGATACCCGACTTGAAGTTCATCAGCTCTGTGGTGAAGCGGTAGCTGGTGATGGTGAACTGCGCCAGCTGCAGTCGGTCCAGCCCATGGATCTGCTCCTGGTTCTCAGACCAGTAGTAGACAATGTCCTCGGAAGAGTAGCCATCTGTAGGGAACCCACAGGTGCAGAGGAGCCCCATCCACGTGAGGGCGCCTAGCAGGGCCACGGCAGGACCCCAGAACATCCAGCAGCTTGGGGCAGGAGGATGGGGGCAGAGGGTGGCCAAGTGGGGCGACGAGCCACTCACAGCTTTCCAGGTCCAGCATGCACTCCTGCTCATCCATGGGGTACTTGGCCAGGTCCATGTCACAGGCCACCGTGGAGGTGATTCTGTGCAGATAGATGTGTGCATGAGGCCCTGGCCACCACAGAGACCTCTGGCCCCCAGTGAGACTGCCTAGTTCCAGCCGCTGCAAGCTGGGCTCGAGAGGCCCGGGCTTCCCCACCCAGCAGTGCAAAGTGACTGCTATTCCTCCTTTAGGGCTAAGAGGACCTGATTCACATGCTTGGCTGTCTGCCCAAGTTGGGGCATACAGGGCAGTGACCACCCGGGCTCCCCATGCCTGGCCCAAGGGACAGGTGACAGCCACAGCAGTCTCAGGGCTGTTGCTTGGTCTGGTTTTCCAGGAGAGGCTGAGCATTTGGTTCTTGGTTTTTAAATTTTTTAAATATTGCCCACTTTATTTTTTTTAAAGGCATGTGTCTGAAAAACATAAACAAACAAGTACAGGTGTGTTCAAGGCTCACTGTCACCACAGCCAAGAGTAGATGCAACCATGTGTCCATCAACAGAGAGACAGACAAGGAGACATGGTCCTTCCATGCAAGGAAGTATTATGCAGCCATGAAAAGGAAGGAGGCACCAGCATGGAGCACCAGGAGTGGGCCTTGAAAACACGGTGCCCAGTAAAGAAGCCAGGCACAAAAGGCCACAAGGGTCAACCCCCTACAGAGATGCTCAGAACAGGCAACCACGGGGGCAGAAAGCAAGTTCGTGGTTGCCAGGGGCTTCTGGGACGGGGAGTTAAGAGTGACTGATGATTCAGGGCAATGAAACACTCAGGAGTAAATGAAAGTGACAGTCACACGGCATGATGAACATATTAAATGCCACCGAGCTCTTAACTTTAAAATGGTTAACTGAATTGCATGAACTTAATTCCATTTAAAATTTTAAAAAGGTAGGTGGGATGGTGCACACCTACAATTGCAGCACTCTGGGAGGCTGAGGCAGGAGGGTCGAAAGTTTGAGCCCAGTCTGGGCAACTTAGTGAGATCCTGTCTCTAAACAAACTATAAACATGGGCTGAGGATACGGCTCAGGGCACGGGTCTGGGTTCAGTCCCTAGAACCCCAAAATAAACAAAAGACAAAAACATCAAATAAAACCCAAACTCCCCGTCAAGAAGGCTTGTTTCAAAAAGAAACAAAAAGCTACCATGTTGGCCAGAAAGCCCATCTGCGGGTGCCCTATTGGCGCCCCTAGCGCCGGAGTCACAGAGCAGCTGGGCTGCCCAGTGCCATCCCTGGGCTCACCGGACGCTGTACAGGATGATGCCATCCGGCTGCAGCCGGATCAGCTTGTTCTCCACTGTCACGTCGTGGAACCAGGCGGACTTGGCGTTCACGATGAACGTGTCAGGCAGCCAGAGCTTGTCCACGAAGCGGCTGTCCAGGCCCAGGGTCTCATTGGTGTGGTTGTAGGAGAGCCTGCTGTCCCTCCAGCTCTGGTGCAGGAACACAGTCATAGTGTACTCCTGTGGGAAGGACACTGGTCAGCACTGCCTCCCTGCCGGGCACTGCGTGGATGCGGGGCTGATGGCACCCACCATGTTAGCCTCTGAGATGTGGTCAATGCTGGCCACCTCCAGGGCGAGCGCCACGTTCACTGGGGGACCTGTGAGGAAGAGCAGGATTGGGGGGTGCTGAGGCTGGCGGGGCTGTCACTGCCCGATTGTTACCCAGGCTGGGGACCCTTCCAGCAGCCCAGAGCCCACTGCCGGCCGCAGTGGCACAGCCCCACCTTACCTCCGATGCCTGGCCGGAAGTTGCGGGCGTAGCCCTCCATGAGGCCGTCCAGATTGGGCAGCCAGGATATCTCCAGGTTGGAGCCCACGTAGTCCCCAATGTCATTCATTGCTCTGGGACCACAAAGCCGGTGGGTCACAGATTGGCTGGGCGCTGGGGCTGAGCCTGGGAGCCCCTGACTTGGACCCAGGGACGCCCCAGATTCCGCTGTCTTTCTGCTCAGCCTCCTTGAAGGAGCTGCTGTGTGGCCCGGAGGGCAGCCTGTGTCCCCACAGCGCTCTCCCTAAAGAGCAGCTGGAGGACCCAATGTGGGACAGGCCTCCCATCAGTCTATGAGAACAAAGGCCCCCAGAAAGGGCCCAAAGACGAACTTGTGCCCAGGGCGCCCTCCTAGAGCCGAGAACGGGAGGAAGTGGCAGAGCCCTCTCGGGAATGATGCTCTTGGTCCCTTGTTCTGGGGGCTGAGGAGCAACTTCAGATGTGACCTGCAGGTGGCCTCAGGCCCTGAGGCTGGCTTGAGCCCTTGGGAAGAGCAGGGAGCCGGGCACAGCGCACCCCAGGCTCAGTGCGCGGAGAAGAGGGTGCTCACCTTGGCTCTTCCCTGGTCTTCTGCTCCCTTAGGGATGGTGGTCCCAGCTCGGGGCCCAAACCGGCCACCAGTCCTTTGTTCAGAGCCCACTCAGCCCCCAGCCAAGCTAGTGGCAGCCTATTGCACCTCAGCAGCTGGACACAGCCCTGCCCTTCACTGCATCCAGCGTACATCTTGCTCCTGGTCCCCGGAACCTTACTCTGGGGTGAGTCCTGAGGCCCTGCAGGGTCTGGAGGTGTCCAACCCCTCCTTCCACTCAAGCACCTTCCTCTGCTTTATCTAATAGTCTCTTTGAAGAGGCTGCCTTTGGACCAAAAGTCCCTTGGTTAAAGAAATTACGCAAATCTCTGACCTCTCCTGGATACCACTCTGGGTGAGCAGGGCAAAGACATCAGGTCTGTGGTCACTCCGAAGGGTGGACACTGCTCCCCCAGTACCCCAGACAGTGGGACAAGAACAAGGTGTGAGACAACTTTAGCAAGGCACAGTTAAGAATGCAAATCTCCGAAAAGGCCAGATGTAAAGGGATTTGAGTTCGGCTTTATTTTTGGTCCAGCCCAGCTGCCATGACAGGTCTGGACCGAGGCCAGCAAGATACACTGGCTTCCCCGGCTGTCCCCTGCCCATCTCAGGCCAATGTCACACACATCCTTCACTCTGCCCAGGCCCAGGCTCAGGGGCACAAAGCCAAGGCCAGGACTTAGCTGCCCAGGATACGCACTTTTTTTTTTTTTCAATATTTCTACTTATCTTTCTCAGTCTGTGTGTGTTTTTCATTTACTAAGTTTACTCAGACACAAGGCCTTGCTATGTTTCCCAGGCTGGTCTCAAACTCCTGGGCTCAGTCAGTCCTCTGGCCTCGGCCTCCTGAAGAGCTGGAATGACAGGTGTGTGGCATGGTGCCCAGCTGAGCTCACCCCGAGAGGCACAGGGATGGCCTCTGCCATCTTCTGGGATGAGAAGGGACTCACCCATCACTGTTCCCCCAGGATGCCAGCCCACCGTTTTTCCAGCTGTGAACAGATGTGAAGGGCCAGGGAGCAGAGGAGGGTACTGAAGGCTGGGTTCAGAGGCCACTGGTCCCTCTCTGGGGTCAGGACACACACAGGACAAGCAGGGACCACAATGGCGGGGGTAGAGGTGGAAAATGCTGTGCTCCAGGAGTAGCCTGAGGCTGGAGAGTCTCCACTCTACCTCCTAAGTGAGGGGTGGCCTGGGCTGGATATAGTCTGGGTAGATGGCCACAGAGGATCAGAGACATACGCCAGGCCCCAGGTCTACTCTGGAGCTCAGGAATTGAGGTTCGAAGGGCATAGCCTGCAAGGGGAAAACAGCTACCACTCTGGGCTACTCCCGCTGGGTCCGGGACTCCCACTCCTCCTGGTCTCATCGAGAAAAAAACCACCCTGGTCTCAACTATGCTCCAGGGAGAGGGAGGCGGGTACAGCTCAGCGAGGCAGCGGGGTGCCCTCCCCCCAGGATTCAGTGCTGCACACAGAAAACCCACAGATCCGACAGCTCTGCTTTTAGAGCTGCAGGAGCCTCAGCAGCATCCCGGTTACCAAGGCGAGGAGCAGCAGCACAGCCACCGCAACAGAGCTCCAAGGAGAGGAGGTGCCAGGGGCCCGAGAGCAACACCCACACGGCACCGGGCCAGCGCTGAGCCCAGGGCCCAATCATAGACCCTGCACCACGCACTCCTCTGCACCCACCAGGCTTTCTCTGGGGAAATGCTGCAATTTGGCTTGAGGACCATCCCCCTCACCACAGGGACAGGACCCCAGGACAGAGACGGGAGCAGCTGGGGCACAGGGGCCAACAGAGAGGAGACCCTGTCTGGAAAGCACCACACCAAGTCTGAAGGTCACAGAAGGTGGAGTGGCAGCTGCATCCCAGCACCTTCCCATCTCAGGGACAACCTTCACCCTGGTTCCATGCTGTCCCTGCCAGGTCAGCGCCAAGAGCAAAAGTTTGGGCAGGATCAGCTACAACACAGACTTTTTTTGGTACCAGGGATTGAACTCACGACTTCATGCTTGCCAGGCTGGCACTTATGCCACTGAGCTAAATCCCCAGCCCAACACAGACTTTAAAATGTGGAATGTTGCTGAAGATTCCCTGTTGGCACAGGAGATGGGAGCTCAGCAGGGTGGTGGCATCCACCACCACTCGGGAAGGAAAGGAGGATGAGGCCAAGGCCTCCTCAAAGCCAGGGGACATGGTGTGTCACCCCTTGCCCAACGCCCAGGGGCCACACAACAGTCAGGATGCAGAGGGTTCCGGACTTCAGAAAAAGATCCACACTGCGTGTGTGGATCTGGAGAGGAGGGGCCCTGAAGAATTTCCCTGCAAGAAACCTATAAATAAGCCCTGCATATAAGAAAAATGAACACAAAATTAGCCTCATGGCACTGCAGGATTTGCCGCCAAATGAGTTCTGGTGTTGAGCTTGAGCTAACACCGAGGGCCTCGGTGCCATCTGGGTTCAGACTCCTGGCTCAGTCACTGCGGGCTGGGGCCAGCACCCACCCTACTTACACACCACACAGCCTTAGTCTACACTCCACCAGCGCTCAGCAAGAGGAAGAGGGGAGAGAGGCCTGGGGAGACTCACAGGGGGTCCCCAGGATGAGGGCTGATTCTCCAGCCCCAGGGCCACATCTACAGCTGGACCTGGCCTCTGGGCCTGTCCCCTCCACACCACCACCAACAGGGAGAGCATGGACGTATGCCCCAGTGAGCAGTGACAACCAGGTTGCAGGCTGACACTCGCCATTTCCGGCTTTTGATGATCTGCAAGGGGCCACCAGGTTGGACTCTGCGGTCCAGACACCAGGGACCTGGATCTGTTTTCCTCTGCAGCCCCTGCACCAGATAAAAGTCGCTGGCTGGTCCATCTCACCCCCCTGGGGCAGGTGGCAGGGCTCAGGGCTGGGGCCCAGAAAGCCCTGGGGACGACCTCAGAGGGCAGAGGAAGGAATGTGACAGTGCCTGGGGCCAGCAGGGAAGGGGCTTCTCTCAGCTGCGCCTTCCCTCCCAGAGAACAGAACCAGCCTCGCTGCGGGGGCACCTGGCTGATCCACCTGCGCCAGGAGTTGCCCCCGCGATGGGAAAGGGCGCCCAGGCCCAGCGCCCACTCCTCCGCCGGGACACGGCCCGGGACGGTGGCTGCCGTGGGCGCTCAGGCCAGGATCCCCAGCCCCGGGTCCCCACCCACCCTGGCCCATCCGGCCCGCAGGTCGCCAGCCACGCGCGAGGACCCGGGCTCCGGAGCGCGGATCGCACCAGGAATCGCGAGGGGAGCGGGATCCAGGGGCAGGGGAGGGGGCGAGCAAGGGGTCTGGGTCCACGGGTCCCCGCGCTCCACGCGCCCGGGGCGCAGCTCGGTCACCCCCACCCCCGGGCTCACCTGGCGTCGCGGGGTGGCCACACGCACAGCAGCAGCAGCGGGGCCAGCAGCCCGGCCAGTGCGCCCATGGCCTCGGGCTCCGCGCGGGACGGGACGGCTGGACCAGGCGGCCGCAGCCTCGCGCAGCAAAGTTGCTTCGCCCGCGGCCGCGCGGCTCCCGCAGACCCGGGGAGGGGGAGCAAGCAGCGCGAGCGGAGCGCGGGGCGGTCCTGCCGAGGCCCCACCCACGCCCGCCGAGGCCCCGCCCAAATCCCCGCCCATACCCTCCCAACCCATCTCGGAGCGCGCGCTGGGGGCGGGACCCCAGTGGGTGACCCCGGAGCCGTCCTCAGCTGAAAGGAGACCCATGCACCCTGACTGTGATGAAGTTTCTCGTTCCCCAACGAACCAAGAAAGTAGAGGCCTCCCTTCCCTCATCTCCAGTGAATTCTTTTGAACATGAAGTTTTACAGTTTCCCTTAAAAAGCCGCTGTCCAGCCTCCTGTCACTCCCACAGCACACTTCCTGTGGAAACATTTAAACGGGGACGAGCTGTCCCCAGTGGGCTGAGTCCCCGGATGATCGGCCACTGGCTAGCACAGGGGATGCAGGGGTGTAGACAACGGATGCTGCAGCCTGAGCCCCTGCACCTCCTCCAGGTACCCCAGACAGGGCGCTCTGGATGCAGGGCACTGACATCCCTGTGTCACGGTTCACTGTCCCTGGCACAGGGCACTCGTTCCCAGGTGCCCCTTCCTCACTGGGGCAGCCACCAGTGAAGCAGCTCATCCATGATGAGGTCCAGAGCCTGGGGACCCGTCGGCCCATCCTCCGTGGTATCCTTGTACCTAACGGTCCCTAGCCTGCAGGAGACACGGAATACAGGAAGCGCCCAGAACCAAATCTCCAAACGCTGCCATGCTGCTGCAGTCAGAGCCTGCTTTACACTTCGGGGCAGTGCCCGGCCTCAGGTCTTTCAGTCCTGAGCTGGGAACTGTGCAGCTGGGCTCCTGTGTGCTGGTCCTTCCGTCACATCTGGGGGTTGATGGTCCCAGAGTTGCTGTTGACCTCAGTCTGCCTGGCCCAGGTCCGTCAGGGTGGATCTGGAGATGACCGGAAATTTGGCTATGGAGTTCCATGGCCCCTGGGTGTGTCTCAGGCTGAGCTGCAGACTTCAGGGCGGTTGACCTGGCCGTTCCTTAGCATCAGCTCAGCTCCTTTTCACTGAATCCTGGCGGCAAACAAGCTTCAAAATCACCCGTGAGAGGTGGGTTAGAATTCACCAGCAGACCCACGTGCCCTCCTGTGCCCTCATCTACAGAGCCCCACAGTGGAGCCCTCCCCAAACACCTGCTCCCTGGTGTTTACCAGTCCTTGACAAAACGCTTGATTTCTCCTGAAATCTGCCCATTTCTTCCCAGCTGTGTCCTTCCTTGGAGGTCAAGAATGGGAATCTGCCAGACACAGTCACCCAGAATCCTAGCACGTGGGAGGCTGAGGCAGAAAGACTGCCGTGAGTTTGAGGCCAATTTGGGCTATAAAGCAAGTGCAAGGCCAGTTGGAATTCAGCAGTAAAGCCCTGTCTCAAAACAACAACAACAACAAAAAAAAAGTGATTTTTGTGATTCCTTCTTCAAAAGAATATGCGACCAGTCCATCTCTCCATCCTCATCTCTACCCCAGGAAGCTCCAACCACCTCGGAGCCAGGCAGGCCACCAGGGATGGTCCCTGCCAGGGCTGGGACCACAGCCCTGGGCTGTACCAAGTCCGTGAGGTGAGAACCCACTGCTCCTCCTCCGGAGAACTCAGCAATGTCCTCATGGCCGGAGGCCTGGCTACCAGTCCCACTCTGCAGCCACCTGGCTGTGACCTTGGGGAGCCAATTTTCCTGACTTTGTTTTCTTCATGCTCACATGAAGGGCTGAGAGTAGGGATCAGAAGCAACATAAACTGTTTAAGAGCCTGGAAGCTGGGCTGGTGGTGCATACCCATAACCCGTGCACCCGGGAATCTGAGCTGGATCGTAGGTGTGAGCCCAGGCAATTTAGAGCTGGGGGAGACTTTGTCTCTACAGGAGGGCTGAGGATGCAGCTTAGTGTGAGAGCTCTGGGTTTTGTCCTAAGTTCTGAGATGGGGAGAGGGAGAGAGACCAGGAGAGAAAGAGAGATTGACCTTGTGTCTCATAATGATGTGGGCCTTGAGAGGAGGGTGCAAAGTTCAAGGGCAGCCTGGATCATTTAGCAAGACTGTGGCTCAAAATGAAAGATACAAGGGGCTGGCATATAGCTCCGTGGTAGAGCCCTGGGCTCAGTCCTCAGTACCACGTGCACACAACACACATACACACATTTGCACACGCACGTGCACACGCACACACTCTCAGCTGTTGTCATTATGCTCAGCAGTCAAACTTGCAGTGCTGGCTGCCTCCTCTCTGGAAAATGCTTTGCTTAGTGCTTCTCCTGCATTCGCTTCCTTACCCTGGGCCAGAGGACCCCACCCCACTCTCCACGTATGACCAAGACCCATCCCAAGGCTGTGTTGAAAGCAGTCTGTCCTGTGCACCTTGCCAGCCACCAGGGCAGTAGCAGGGATGCTGAGTGGGGCTCTGCTACCAGGCTGCAGGAGGGACGGAGGAAAGGAAGCCGGGACCCCCTCCTCTGCATTTGACCCTCAACATTCACTCTCCTGAGGTCCCTTATTGCACTTGTGACCTGCACAGCTCTGGCCTCTCCACCAGGGCCCGTGGTGGCTGCAATGGCTTCTGCTCAGGTGGGAGGCCTTATGCTCTGCCCAGATGGCACTGAGCAGGACGCACTTGCTCTTGGGTCGGCAGGTGTGAAAACCCCAGCTCCCCCTGAGCCGAGGAACAAGGCTGGAAGTGGCATCGGCAATGCATGGAGCTGCAGCCTGCGGGTGGAAAGGGGCTCAAGGTGACAGCCATGGCCCCTGCGCTGACTTCCTCTCACAGAGCCCTTTGCTGGACGCTCGTGGCGCAGGGGAGGCCTGGGCACGGAGCTGGCCGGAAGCCACGAGGTGGCTGCACACAGCAGGCCAGGCTGGGAGGGGGGTGAGTCACAAGGCCGGCGAGAGGAAACGACATCGGCTAAATTTAACATCCCTGCCTGAAGCACTCCCAAGGTGGCTTTGTTATTTTCCTGGGAAAATGGATCAAATTGAGAAAATGGCAGTGATACAGAGAAGGGTTTTGTGGAGCTCGGGAAGTAATTATTAATCCTGTGATTTTTCCGATGGAGCCCATTCATCCGGATAGCAGAGGAACTTGGCAGAAAGAATCAGACGCAAAATCCTGGGAGCGACCCAAGCTCAGCAGTCTACTTTTATCTTATTTGGTTTATTTTTTGCAGTGCCAGGGATGCAAACCAGGTTGTTCTGCAGGACAGGTGGACTCCACCAAGCCACAGCCCTGCACCGTCCCCCCTCAGGCAGGACACTCCCCAGGCGGCAGGACATGGCTTGGCTGTTGCCAATTTCGGCCACCAAGGCTACGAGAGCCAATAAACAACCAGACCTGGGGCCGTGGCATTTTTCTGCACTTCAGTTACAGACGCATCCAAGCACGACTGTTCCTGTTTAACATGAAGTCAGAATTCCCTTCTTGCACTTTATGTTTTTAAAGTGGAATTTTGAATTCTTTCATGTGATAGAAAACGTTAAACACAAATTAGCGTTTCACACAAAAAGGCTGTCAGTCAAGTGAGAAAAACATTCTTTGTTAGACAGGAGCAGGGCTGCATTGTTAACATGAAAACTCACAGGGCTCTGGAGAGACTAGCTGGACGAGGGACCTGCAGGCCCGACCCAGCCTGGCCCCCCTGGGCCCCTCTCCAGGATGGTGGAGAGGAGGAGGCGGTGTGTAGAACACACTCGTCCACTTCTACCCAGGTCAGTATGCGCTTCGTGGACATTTACTGGTGACCCTGCCATGTGCCATCCCTCTCCTGGTGTACACCTTGGGTGAAGGTGAAAGATGAGAGGTCACTGACCAGAGGAGAAGGCAGACAGGAAGCTTCAGAGACAGAGGTAATTACCACCTACTGTGTGCTTCCAGTGAGGGTGAGGGTGAACTGTGGCTAGAGGCACCTCAGACAGGGTGGTCAGTGGGGAGGCGACACCAGTGAGGCTTAAGCTGACACTGCACTAAGACTCTACCCTTCTGGAGAAAAAGCTACCACCAAGATCCAGGCAGTGTTCCAGGATGAGACAGACCACGCAAAGGCCCTGGGGCCCATGTGAATCCAAGTGGGAGCAAAGCTCCTCCCCCCGGGGCAGACCGGGTAGTACAGTGTGGCCAGCACAGTCAAGCCCAGCAGAGCCCACTGGGTCATGGCCTGGGTTTCACATTGTTTTTTCAGCTTCACTAAGATAAAATGAAGTCACCTAGAATGAAGTCACTAACTTTGCCTATGCAGTGTGTTCAGTATTGAAATATGCTGTGGGCTGCAGAGCCGCTGCGGTTGGATGCTCAGTCCCCTTCTGTGCCACCCACCCATCTCCAGCTTTGCCTCTGCTGAGACACTGTGTGGGGTGCCTGCGGGTGGCCCCCAGCAGGGCTCCGGGTCCCAGTCCCCGTCCCCGCACACTGCCCACCCCGCTGCCCATTCCTCTCCTCTCTCTCCCTCCTTTCCACCTCCTCCACCCCTTTCTGTTATTCTCCTTGGCTTTAGTTTTTAGAGACAGGGTCTCAAGGCAGTGTACAATCAAAACATATGGTGAGTATTGAGATTTTGAGAAACTTCTCACGGTGAAAGACACACTGCCCTTAATCCCTGACAACACTGCCCTGCCTTGTGTGCTCACCTGGCTCCTGCCACATGGCTGAGCCCTCTGAAGCCCACGACCTCAGGGGTGTGGTCAGATTTGGTCCTGTGGAGATTTGGTCCTGTGGAGATTTGGTCCTGTGGAGATTTGGTCTATGGAGATTTGGCCTGTGTAGATTTGGTCTTGTGGAGATTTGGTCCTGTGGAGATTTGGTCTGTGCAGATTTGGTCTATGGAGATTTGGTCTGTGGAGATTTGGTCTTGTGGAGATTTGGTCCTGTGGAGATATGGTCTGTGGAGATTTGGTCTTATGGAGATATGGTCTGTGGAGATTTGGTCCTGTGGAGATATGGTCTGTGGAGATTTGGTCTGTGCAGATTTGGTCCTGTGGAGATATGGTCTGTGGAGATTTGGTCTGTGCAGATTTGGTCCTGTGGAGATATGGTCTGTGGAGATTTGGTCTGTGC
>PVLA01013779.1:0-34718 GCA_004027455.1 Hydrochoerus hydrochaeris | reverse complement strand
AAAGTTAAAGGGTACATAGTAAATATTCAAACAGTCAGACTACAAACAGTTCTGCTCAAAGATCCAACAAAGATTCAGCAATATGGTCATCTATTTTACACACTCAAACATACATGCAGTTATATCCCTTAGAGCACTTTCTTTTCCTCTCTTTTTTACAATAGCAATTACACATTTTGGTTTTATTACTCTTGTAGTTTTTATTTACTTTTTACACTAGAGACACAGTATGATATTTATAAATATGATTCTTATTTATTTCACTAATGAGGATAGTCTCAAGTTGTCTCCATTTGCCTATGAAGGCCTCAAGATCATCCTTTTATATAGCTGAGTAATATTCCATTGTAAAAAATACCACATCATCTTCATCCACTCTGCAGTTGATGGGCATCTTGGTTGTTTCTAAGATTTAGCTATCACAAATTGTGCAGCTATGAACATGGGTGTATGTATATCACTGTGATATGAACTTTTCAGTTCTTTGGGGAAAATACCCAGGAGGGGGATAGCTGGATTGAATGGGGCTTCCAATCCTAGTCTTCTGAGAATTCTCCATATGGATTTCCATAATGGTTGCACCAGTCTACATTCCCACCAAGAGTGGAGCAGTGTTCCTTTTTCCCCGCAGCCTCGCCAACATTTGTTATCAGTTGATTTCTTGATGGCAGCTATTCTTTCCAGAGTAAGGTGGAATCTCAATGCTGTTTTAATTTGCATTTCTCGAATGACCAGTGATGATGGTGAACATTTCTTCATGTATTTATTTGCCATTCGTATATCTTTCTGAGAACTGTGTCTTCATCTCAGTTGCCCATTTTTGGAGAGGGTCTTTAAATTTGGGGGCCCTGATGTTTTTCAATTCATTATATATTCTGGACACAAGTCCTTTGTCTGAGGGGTTGCTGGTTAAAATTCTTTCCCATTCTGTGGGTTTTCTTTTCACTCTGTTGGTGATTTCCTTTAAGTGCAGAAACTTTTCAATAATGTGAGATCCCATTTGTTGATTCTTTGAAGTGTTTGCCATGCAGTTTGCATTTTATTCATGAATTCTCTTCCTACCCCTATGTCTCCAAGACTTCTACCTACCTTGTCTTCCAGATTTAGTGTTTCTCTTTTAATATTGAGGTCTTTGATCCATTTAGACTTTAGTTTTGTGCATGGTGATATGCATGGATCTAGTTTCAGTCTTTGGCATGTAGAGAGCCAATTTTTCCCACACCATTTATTAAAGAGACTATCTTTCTTCCAGTGGACATATTTAGCCCCTTTGTCAAATATCAGGTGACTGAGTGTCTTTGTAGTTGTGCTTGCATCTTCTAATCTGTTCCATTGATCCTCAGGTCTATTTCTTTGCCAGTACCAAGCTGATTTTATCACTGTGGCTTTATAGTACGGTTTCAAGTCAGGAATTGAGATACCTCCTGCCTTGCTTTTGTTGCCTAGAATTGCCTTTGCTATTCTAGGTTTCTTCTGTTTCCACATGAATTTTAGTAGTGTTTTCTCTAGATCTGTGAGGTATGTCAATGGTATTTTGATTGGGATTGTCTTAAATCTGTATAACAGTTTTGGGAGTATAGCCATTTTTCACAATGTTGGTTCTTTCTAACCAAGAGCAAGGAATGTCCTTCCATTTTCTAATATCCTCTTCAATCTCCTTTTTCAGTGTAGTATAATTTTCAGCATATAGGTCTTTTACATTTTTAGTTAGGTTGATTCCTAAGTATTTCATTTTTTTACATGTTATTGTAAAGGGTGATATTTCCATAATTTCTCTCTCAGTGAGTTTTTTGTTTGTGTACAGGAATGCTATTGATGTTTGAGCATTGACTTTGTATCCAGCTACACTGCTGAACTTGTTTATTACCTCTAACAGTCTTTTAGTGGAGTTTTTTGGGTCTTCTATGTAGAGTATCATGTCATCTGCAAATAGTGATAGTTTAACTTCTTCCTTTCCTATATTTACTCCTTTTATTTCTCTCTCTTGTCTGATTGCCCTGGCAAGTGTTTCCAGAACTATGTTGAAAAGGAGTGGTGATAGTGGACATCCTTGTCTTGTTCCTGATTTTAACGTGAAAGCTTTCAGTTTTTGTCCATTAAGTATAATGTTGGCTGTTGGTTTGTCATAGGTGGCCTTTATAAGGTTGAGGTAGACGCTGTGTATTCCGAGTTTCTGAAGGGTTTTTATCATGAACATGTGTTGGACTTTGTTGAAAGCTTTTTCTGCATCTATTGAGATGACCTCGTGTTTTTTGTTTTTGGCTCTGTTGATGTGATATATTACATTTATTGATTTGCATATATTAAACCATGCCTGCATTCCTGGAATGAACCCCACTTGGTCATTATGTATAATCTTCTTGATGATTTGCTGCATTCTATTTGCCAATATTTTGTTGAGAATCTTTTCATCAATGTTCATTAGTGAGATTGGCCTATAGTTCTCTTTTTGGTTGGATCTTTCTCTGGTTTTGGTATTAGAGTAATACTTGCCTCCAGGAATGATTTAGGGAGGATTGCTTTTTTCTCAATTTCATTGAAAAGTTTAAGGAGTATTGGCATCAAATGTTCTCTAAATTTCTTGTAGAATTCAGCTGTGAATCCATCAGGACCTGGGCTTTTCTTTGTTGCTAAGTTTTTAATTACATTTTCAATCTCAATAGCTGATATTGGGTTGTTCAAAATTGCTATATCTTCTTGGTTGAGCTTTGGTAGTTCATATGTTTCTAGAAATCTGTCCATTTCCTCTGTGTTTTCCACTCTATGTGTGTAGAGATTTTCAAAGTAGGTATTCCTGATCTTTTGAATTTCCATGAGATCTGTACTAATTTCTCCTTTTCAGTTCTTATTGCATGAATTTGGGTTTTTTCTTTCTTTATCTTGATAAGATTAGCTAGGGGTTTGTCAATCTTGTTGATTCTCTCAAAAAACCAGCTTTTTGATTCATTAATTCTTTGTATTTTTTTTTAGTTTCAATTGCATTGATTTCTGCTCTAATCTTTACAATTTCCTCTCTTCTATGAGCTTTGGGTTTAGCTTGCTCTTCTTTTTCTAGATGCTTGAGATGGAGCATTAGGTTGTTTATTTGTGCTCATTCTGTTTTCTTGATATGACAGTTTATTACTATATATTTCCCTCTTAAGACTGTTTTCATTGCATCGCACAGATTACAGTATGTTGTTTCTATATTTTCACTGAATTATAGGTATAGTTTTATTTCTTCTTTAATTTCCTCTGTAGCCCACTGGTTGTTCAAAAGGCTGTTATTTAATTTCCATGTATTTATGCAGGTTTTACAATTTCTTTTGTCATTAATTTCCAATTTCAGTGCACCATGGTCAGATATTATGCATGGTATTATTTCAATACCTTTGCATTTACTTAAGAATGTTTTATGGGATAATATATGATCTGTTTTGGAGAATGTCCCATGTGCAGCTGAGAAGAATGTGTATTCTGATGTGGTTGGTTGGAACACTCTGTAAACATCTACTAATCCAATTGCTCACAGGTATGATTCAGTTCTGTTATTTCTTTGCTGACTTTTTGTCTAGTTGATCTATCTCTTTGTGACAATGGGCTCTTAAGATCTCCTGTTATAATTGTGTTCTTGTGTATTTGGTTTTTCATGTCTATTAGTATTTGTCTTATATAGTTGGGTGCTCCTGTATTTGGCTCATATATATATTTGTAATTGTTAGTTCTTCCTCTTGAATTTTACCACTAACAAGTATGTAGTGACCTTGTCTATCTCTTTAAATCCTTTTAGGTTTGAAGTTCACATTGTCTTCCAATAGAATAGCTACCCCTGCTTTTTTCTGAGTTCCTGTTGCATGGAATACTGTTTTCCATCCTTTGACTTTTAATGTATGAGTTTCCTTTTGGGTCAGATGTGTTTCTTGTATACAGAATATTGTGGGGTCCTGTTTCTTGATCCATTCTGTCAATCTATTTCTTTCTATAGGTGAATTGAGGCCATTTATATTTATAGATATCACTCATATGTACTGGCTCGACTTTGCCATGTTATGTTCCAGTTGTTTCTTTCTTCTTTTTCTTCTTATTTGTTTATCCTATCTGGTGGTTTCTTTCTGTTGTTTTTTTGGGGATTGTGGTCATTTTTATCTCTGTCTGGTATGTCCTTCAGTACTCTTTCTAGGGTTGGTTTGGTGGACATGAATTTCTTCAGTTGTTCTTTGTCATGGAAGTATCTTGTATCTCCATTAAATTTGAATGAAAGTTTTGCTGGGTACATCAGTCTGGGTTGAAGGTTGTTTTCTTTCAGGGCTTGAAATACCTCATTCCAAGCTCTTCTTGACTTGAGGATTTGTGCTGAAAGTCTGATGTGATTCTAATGGGCTTTCCTTGATCGGTGAGTTGTGTCTTTTCTCTGACAGCTTTTAATATTGTTTTTATGCTGTGTGTCTGATATCCTAATTATTATGTGTCTAGGTGTGGATTTATGTTGGTTGTGACTGTTTGGTGTTCTATATGCCTCACTTATCTGCATATCAGATTCTTTCCCCATGTTTGGGAAATTTTCTGCTATTATTTCTGTACATACTTTATGTATGTCATTTGCTTGGACTCCTGTATCTTCACTAATGCCCATAATTCTTATATTGTTGCTCTTGGCATCATCATGAAGTTTCTTGATTGTCATTTCATGCTGCTTTGTTATTTTTTAAAGTTCTATACTTTCCTGATCACTAACTGTGATCCTGTCCTTAAGGTCCAAAATCCTATCCTCAGCTTCCTTTAGGCGGTTTTGCATGCTTTCAATAGAATGTTTTGTTTCTTGGATGTCTGTTTGAGTTTGTTTCATGAATTCTGTTTGTTTTCTATATTTTTCATTCAAAGTTTCAATCAGTTTCCCATGCTTATGTACTTTTTTCTCTAGTTCTTCTTTAGCTGCATTCAACAACTCCTTTAAAAAAGTTGTTATTTCTGTCTTTACATGGGAGAGTACTTCTAATTTGATTTCCTCTGTAGCCTGATGCAGTTGTTTTTTTCTGTTTCACTCACTATCTTTTCAGAGATTCCTCTGTGTTACTTTTGAGGTTCTCTATTTCAATGTCTCCTATACTTGCTTCTGATGAACTATATGTTTGAGACTGCATTTTGCTTTTTTGTTTTGTCATTTTCACTCTGCCTGGTGTTTTCTATGTGTAGGAGAGGATCACACACTTTTTAGACACACCAAAGTCTTACATTTACTTGGAGGGGATTTTACTACTGGCCCTACTTATCCCCTGTACACCTCTATTTTAGGGGTATACTCACCACACTGATGCAGTCAATCCACTGTATTCCAAGGTTCGCCACCTGGGAGCAAAGTTCCAAATTTTCTCACACTACCTGGAGCCTGCTGAGATCTTCTGATGATCCTGGTGGCAGGGCAGGCCCCCGGGGGAGGTTCCAGGCAGCCTTGCCCTGAGGCGGGCTTTGTGCTGAGTTTCAGGTGGCAGGTCAGGCCCTAGGTGGTGGTTTGGGGGCAGCTTACGCCTGAGGCGGACTTGTGCTGAGTTCTGGTGGCAGGGTGGGCCCTCGGTGGTGGTGGGGGGGCATGCCTGAGGTGGGCTTGTTGCTGAGTTCCGGTGGCAGGGTGGGCCCTGGATGGTGGCTGGCGGCAGCTTATGCCTGAGGCGGGCTTGCATAATATCTTTTTATTGACTGTGTTGACTCATTAATTTTCTGAGCACATGAAGAGCTAAAAATGTTTTCCAATTTTTATTTTTATTTGGCAAAATATGGTTACAGAAATAGGAAATGATATTTATATGTAAAAAAGAAAAAATTCTTCAAAACAAGCAAAAATTGATAATACTCATGGTCTTTTCACCATCTTTGTGTCAGTGGTTCATTTTAGACATAGATGTCAGCATAAAATTACAGTAATGGAATTTTTTTGTTTTAAAAAGAAAAGAAAAACAAAATCTCAAAAGCAAGATTATTAGAGGATAACAATGACTAACACATTGTGTATTTGTTATCTTTAAATTAGTTATTCAAAGTATAAGATATCAGCACTTAATTATCCAAATAATATTAGCATAAACTTTCCTTTTCAATGAGAAATTAGTAGTTTAACTATCATATAGATACATAGATTTATTTATTTCAGCTTCTCACACTAGGGAGACAATGCATTGTTTATGCATGTGAGTCTGATTTATTTCATTTATGAGTATGGTCTCTAGTTGCATCCATTTACCTACAAAAGCCTCTAGTTTATCCTTCTTTATGATAGAGTAGTACACCATTGTATAAAAATATATCTTTTTTATCCATTCTTTGGTTGATGGGCATTTGGATTGTTTTCAAAATCTATCTATTGCAAATTCTACTGCTATAAATATGTGTGCAAATATAGAATGCTGGTATGATTTTTTTAATGCTTCTAGGAAGATATCCAGAAAGGGAATAGCTGAATCAAATGGGACTTCCAATCCTAGTTTTTAAAGGAATCTCCATACTGACTTCCACAGTGGTTGCCCCAGTCTGCACTCCCATCAACAGTGGAGAAGGTTCCTTTTTTCCCACAGACCTTTTACCATTTGTTATTAGTTGATTTCTTGGTAATAGCCATTCTTTATGGGGTGAGGTAGAATCTCAGTGTTGCTTTAATTTGATCTCTCAAATGACCAGTGATATTTAACCTTTTCTTCAAATTATTTGCTATTTGTATTTCTTCATCTGACAAATGTGTATTCATCTCAAGTGCCCATTTTTGGATTGGGCCTGTAAATTTGGGAGGTCTGATTGTTTTTTTTTTTTTTTTTTAGTTCTTTGTGCATTCTCAATAGCAATCCTTTGTTTGAAGAACAGCTGGCAAACATTTTCCCATATGTAGGTTATCTCTTTACTCTGTTGGTGGGTTTCTCTTGCTGTGCAAGAACTTTTTAATAAGATCAGATCCCAGTTGTTTGCAATAGTTCCTGTGTGATCGGGTTTTATTCATAAAATCTTGGCCTACCCCAATGTCTTTAAGAGTTTTACCTATTTTATCTTCTAGCAGATTTAATGTTTCTGTCTTAATAGTTAGATCTTTGATCCATTTTGAATTTCACTTAGTGAATAGTGAAAGATATGGTCCAATTTTAATCTTTGTCATGTGCAGAGCCAGTTTTTCCATCTCCATTTATTAAAGAGATTTTCTTCCAGTGAATGTATTTGGCACCTTTGTCAAAGATAAGATGGCTTAGTATGTGTGAAGTTGTTTGTGCATCTTCTAATCTGTTTCATTGATCTTCAGGTCTATTTTTATGGTCCATTCTATGCTAGGTTTTGTTGTTGTTGTTTGTTTGTTTTATCACAGTAGCTTTATAGTATAATTTCAAGTTAGGGATTCTCATGCCCCCTGTCTTGCCTTTGTTGCCCAGAATTGTCTTTGCTATAAGGCCCCTTCTGGTTCCAGATGAACTTTAGGATTGTTTTCTCTAATTCTGTGAGATATGCTGTTGGAATTTTGATTAGAATTGCATGAAATCTATATGACAGTTTTGGAAGTATGGCCATTTTCACTACTGGTTCTTCCTACCCAAGAGCAAGGGATATCCTTCTATTTTCTGATGCCCTCTTCAATCTTCCTTTTCAGAGTACTACTGTTTTTAATGTAGAGGTCTTTTACATCCTTCATTAGATTGATTCCTAGGTATTTTTTGGGGGAGGGGGATGCTATGGTGAAAGATGTTTTCCTAATTTCTCTCTCAGTGAGTTTGTTATTTGTGTATAGGAAGGCTATTGATTTTTGAGTATTGAGTTTGTATCCAGCTATGCTGCTAAGTTTGTTTTTTAAATCTACCAATTTTTTAGTGGAGTTATTGGTCTTTTATGTGGGGTATCTTGTCATCTGTGAAAAATGATAATTTAACTTTTTCCTTTCCTATCTTATTCCTTTTGGCTCTTTCTCTTGTCTAATTACTCTGGCTAAAGTTTTCAGGACTATTTTGAATAAGAGTAGAGGCAGTGGGCATCTTTGTCTTGTTGCTGATTTTAGAGAGAAAACTTCCAGTTTTTGTCCATTTAGTATGATATTGACTATTGAGTTGTTATAGATGACTTTTATCAGATTGATGTAAACATTTTCTGTAGAATTTTTATCATAAATGTTGCTAGACTTCATAAAAAGCTTTTTCTGCATCTGTTGAGATGATCAGATGATTTTTGTCCTTGCCTCTGTTAATATAGTGTATTACATTTATTGATTTAGTTACATTGAATCATCCCTGCATCCTTAGGATGAATCCCATTTGGTCATGATGTATAATCCTCTTGATGATTTGCTTCATTCTCTTTGCCAGTATCTTATTCAGGATTTTTCCATCTGTGTTCATTAGGGGGATTGGCCTGTGATTCTTAGTTGGATCCTTCTCCAGTTTTGGTATCAGGCTAATGCTTGCTTCCAGGAATGAATTTGAGAGTATTGCTTCACTTTCAATTTCATTAAAAAGTTTGAGAAGTAGAGGTGTTAGTTGTTCTCTAAATTTCTTGTAGAATTCAACAATGCATCTGTCAGAGCCCAGGCTTTTCTTTGTTGGTAGGTTTTTAATTATGTCTTTGATTTCATTGATTTATTTAGGATTTTTATATCTTTTTGATTCAGTTTTGGTAATTCATATGTATCTAAAAATCTGTCTATTTCTTCTGCATTTTTCATCTTATTAGAATACAGGTTTTCAAAATAGATATAGATGATCTTCTGGATTTCTGCAGGGTCCTTTGTGACTTTACCCTCCCTTTTCATTCCTAATCATGTGGATGACTCTCCTCTATCCTTTTTAAAATAAGGTTGGATAAGGGTTTGTTGATTTTATTTAATCTTTTGAAGAACCAACTCTTCAATTCATTAATTCTTTGTATTTTTATTTAGTGTCCAATGTGTTAATTTCTGTTCTGATCTTTATAATTTCCTCACTTATAGGAGCTTTTGCCTTAGCCTGCTGTTCTTTTTCTAGAAGTTTGAGGCTCACCCTTAAGTTGTTTATTTGCACTTGCACTGTTTTCCTGATATGGGTATTTACTGCTATAAATTTCCATCTTGGGATTTCTTTCATTGTGTCCTATAAGTTCTGATACCTTGTATTGTTGTTATAATTCAATTGTTTAACTTCTTGTTTAATTTCATCTGTGACCCATTGGTTGTTCAGGAGGGTGTTAACTTCCATGTGTTTATGATGTTCTTGTGGTTTCTCTTGCTGTGGATTTCCAACTTCATTGCAGTATGGTCTGAGAATAAGCATGAAATATTTTCAATTCCTTTGCAGTTACTTACATTGTTCTATGAGCTATGTGGTCTGTTTCAGAGAATATTCTGTGTGCAGTTGAGAAGAATATGTCTTCTGAAGTTGTGGTGTGGAACACTCTGTAGACATCAACTGAGTCCATTTGTTCAGAGGTTTGGTTCAGTTCTAATAGTTCATTGTTGAGGGTTTTTTGTCCCATTGATCTGTCTTTTTGGGGGCAGTGGTGTATTGAGATCCCCAATACAGTTGTATTAGTACTTATTTGATTTTTCATGCCCATTAATATTTGTTTTATATTATTGGGTGCCCTAGTATTTGTTGCATATATGTTTATGATTATTATCTCTGCTGCTTGGATTGTTCCCTTTACAAGGATCTAGTGACCTTCTTTATCTCACTTAATCAGTACTGGCTTGAAATTCACTTTGTCTGCAAATAGAATAGCTACTCCTGATTTTTTCCTGGGTTCCTGTCTCATGGAGTATTGTTTTCCACCCTTTGATTTTCAGTCTATGAATTTCTCTTGAAATAACTGTGTTTCTTGTGTGCAGCATATTGTTGGTTCTTTCTTCTTGTTACATTCTCTGGCTTGTGTCTTTTGACTGGTGAATTGAGACCATTAACATTGATGATTATAACAGATATGTATTGATTTATTCTTGTCATGTTATTTTCCTGTTGTTAGCTCCCCCTCTTTTTTTCTCTTCCTCTGTTTAATTGTTTGTCTTGCCTGGAAGATTGCTTCTTTTTTGTACATGGAGTTGTAGTCCTTGTTATCATTTTCTAATATGTCCTTCAAAACATTTTGGAGTGCTGATTTGGTGGTTATAAATTTTCTCAGCTGTTCTTTGTCATGGAAGTATCTTATTTCAACATCAGTTTTGAAAGATAGTTTTGCAGGGTACACATTCTATGTTGAAAGTTGTTTTCCTTTAGAACTTGTAATACTTCACTCCAAGCTGTCCTGGACTTGAGGGTTTATGCTGAAAAGTCAGCCATGATTCAGATGGGCTTTCCTTTATTAGGTGATCTGTTTCTCTTCCCTAACAGCTTTTAATATTTTATTCTTGTGTTGAATTCTTGCAATCTGATAAGTTGTGAATGTTTGGAATCTGATTGTATTGAATTTCTGACATGTCTCATTGTAGACTTTTTAAAGTTGTGACTAATTGGAGTTTTACATGACTCACTTATGTGTATGTCAAATTCTTTTTCTCTACCAGGGAAAGGTTTCTGTCATGACATCTGTTAATAGTTTTTTTATATCATGTGTGCTATTTCCTGCTTTTTCAGTGACTCCAATCGATCTTAAGTTATTTCTCTTTGCCTCATCTGGTAGTTACTGGATTGATTTCTTATGATACCTTGCAATTTCTGAGAAATCTTTCTTTTCATGATTGCTAAGTACAAGTCAGTCTTCTATATCTGAGATCCTGTCCTCATATTGGCTTAATCTGCTGTGAATACTTTGAATGGAATTTTTATTCTGGATATCTGCTTGAATCTGCCTTATGGATCCCATTTCTTTCCTATGCTTAATTTTATTAAGCTTGTCTATTTTTTTCTGTATCTACTGTAGTATCACTTAGTATGGTTACCATCTCTGCAGTTATCTGAGAAATTATTTCTGATTTGAATTTTTCCAGAGCTGTATTCAATTGCTTTGTTATTACCACTTCAGAGAGGCCCAGTGAATGGCTTTTGGATTGTCACACCTCATGGGCAAACGTGAACTGGATGTCTGGGGTTGCATCTTGTTTAAGTATCTTCTCATTTTTCCTTTTCTTTCTTTTTTTTCCCCCTGGGATGATGTTTGTAAATTGCCTATAGTGGGTTGCTTTATTGCCAGTGTTTAAGACCCTTAGATAATGTCTGCTTCTCTGAAGTTTCTACCAGGTATGGCTGGATTTTGGATTTTGAGTCTTGGATGATCCTACCTCTTCATTTTGTAGGAGATGAGAAGTTACTACTTGTTTGACCCAATCCCTGGTTCTCTGGCATGTGCCACAGTATTTTTTGAGAACCTTAATAAGTCTCAGTCATGGAATACCTCAAGTAAGAGCTGTTTATAGCAATTATGTCTCTTTTGGCTATAGTGGTACCAACAGCATCAAACACAGCCTAGGAAATGACATGAGATAACCACTGACTTGCCACTTTTAACTGTATGAACTAGATTTGTAGATATAAAACTAAAATAAGCCAGAAATTAAATGGAGTATACAGGTTCTACTAAGTCAATTTTGCTCTCAGGGGTTAAAATTTAAAATGGGTTAGGGAGAAAATAAAGAAGTGGATGAAGAGGAATCAATTAGAAATAAAGTTAGTGGGCAAATGAGTATCATGCTAACTTTGGGATATTGGTGCAGAAAACTGGAAGGAAAGTGAGAGAAACATAAAAAGAGAACAGAACAGAATCACAGCCACAAAGAGGCTAGAAACCCTATTTGCACTCACACTCATATAAAACACTATATTCACACTCATATAAAAACAAGATCAAACAGTGGAGAAAAATGAAAACAAAAAGCAAAAAACAAAAACAAAACCAACACCACCATAACAAAAACAAATGAGAGAGAAACAGAATGTCCACTTCCAGGTTTGTCTCTGCCTTCACTGTTAGACAATGTGTGGAGACAGTTTCAATTCATGCCAGACTATCCTAGGAAGCCAGCAGTAGCTTTTTGGTAGGGTAGTGGATAATCATCTCAGTATGCCTGCATTTTCTATTAGAGAGCAGATTCATTCAACCTGCAGCCATCAGTGTACCTTCTGGGAATCAAGCTGAGAGATGCTAGATGGAGCTAGCAATAGCTTTGAGTTCTGGCTCAGCCAGCCTGTCTCCAAGATGGCTCCTGGCCAATCACTGTCTTGCATGGGAGGATTCAGTTCTCACCACTCACTGCCAGCTAGTGCAGTCCTCCATATTCACTGCTCCCCCCACCACTACTGCATCTCTGTGTGGAAGCCTCTAGGGTCACAAGCTGTTACCGTATGTCTACAGGTTTCAACTACTCTTGTTGTGAAGTGAGTCCCATCTCAGAGTGCTGACTACCTCCTTCTTCTTCATTGAAGTTTGCCTTTTTGCTCTCTCCATGGCCTTCAACTCATGCTTCAGATTCTTCCTGGATCTGGAGGACCTACTTCCTTCTTTTTTGTCTTCCTTATGTTGCTATATTCCAGCATCCAGACAGCAACTCTCCAAGAGGCTCTTTCTCTGCTGCTTACCACTCCACCACCTTGGTGCTCATCCCCTGAAATTTTGTTTGAGAAAAGATCTTAGTATATAATTCAGGCTGGGCTTGAAGCCACAATGTAGCCCAAACTAACCTTGAACTCACAGTAATCCTCCTACCTTAGCCTTCAAAGTGCTGGGATTCAAGTGTGCACCACTATGACTGGTTTAATAATAAAGTGTTTTGATTAAAATCTTAAGAAATGGGCCACCAGACAGCCCTTTCCTCCACATGCCCAGCCTGGGCAGAGAGAGCCAGACAGATCCACTTCTGCCTGCTGGGTGCTGCCACTGGAAGACCTTTTCCTTTGTGCACCCAGTGTGGGCAGAGAGAGCCAGCAGATCCACCTCTGCCTGCCAGGTGCTGCCACTGGAAGGCCATTTCCTCCACATGCCCAGCACAGGTAGAGAGACAGACAGATCCACCTCTGCCTATCATGCACTGCCACGAAAAGGCCACACCCTGCAGGTGGCCAGTGTGAGCAGAGAGAATAAACAGATCCACCTTCACCTTCAGGGAGCTGGCACCAGTAGGCTCCTTCCTGCAGGCAGCCAGCAGAAGCAGAGACACACAGCTGGGGTAAGCCCTGTGGATCTGTAAGCCACCATTGGAGGGCCTTGGTTCCCTCAGGCAGCCATTACGCACTAGCAGAATCAGACAAACACACCTAAGTGCATTGGCCACCATCGCAGGAGCCCCAGTGTAGATACAAAGGCTGAGAGAAGCAGCCCCACATCCATGCACCCTGATCATCAGGGAAGCCCCAGTGTAGCTGCATAGGTCTGAAGAAGTCCACTCCACATCCTGCTACTTTCCTGTAAATCTGGAGTTAGAGGAACTCAGGCACCTGTCCCATCCCCTACACTGCATAGGGGCAGCAAGCATGGGAAGTGCCTGGAGCCTCACAACCAGCTTGTTGGGAGGAGCCCAGGAGAATGTCAAGACAAAGAAGAAAAAGGCAAACTCAGACCTCTAACCCACACAGAACAAGTCTAAAAGACACAGTCATGGAAGAAAATGGAAGTTCCACACCTGAAATCTCTGAGAGGATAGCAACTGAAGTACAGAAACAAGTTTGTGAGATTGTAAAAGCAATTAAATCAGAAATAATGTCTCAGGTAAAAGAAGAAATCACAAACATACTGAAAGAATTGTTCAGCAGGTCTAAGGGAGACATAGAAAAAAAAGAAGAAAATAGGAAAATGATGAAAGCCTTGAATGAATGTAGAAAGGAATTACAATGCATGAAACAGATTCAAAGAGAGATCGAGGAAATTAAAAATTCAATCAAAAGCTGGCAAAACCACTTGAAAGATACTGAAGATAGACTTTCAAACCTTGAAGCTAGAATTGCAGCTAGTAACCATGAAAGGAAAGATCTCTTAAAAATAACACAGAATCAGGAAATAACAACTCAATGGCTGGAAGATGATGTAAAGAAGCATAATTTAAGAATGATAGGTGTTGGTGAAGAAGCAGGTGCCAACACAAATGAAGTTAAAAGTATATTCACAGAAGTAATAGCAGAAAACTTTCCAAACATGGGAAATGGATCTGGCATGCAGAAAAGTGAGCCATATAGGACTCCTACTAGCTATAACCAAAGTAAATCTATACCCAGACATATAATAATTAAGATCCCAAAAATTCAATGCAAGAACAGAATATTAAAAGCTGTTAGAGAAAAGAAACAGATCACCTATAAAGGAAAACCAACCAGAATCAAAGCAGACTTGTCAACACAAACCATCAAGTCAAGAAGAGTTTGGAGTGAAGTGTTTCAAACCATGAAAGAAAACAACTTCCAACCCAGATTGATTTACCCAGCAAAACTGTCTTTCGAATTTGTTGGAAAAATAAGATACTTCCATGATAAAGAACAACTGAACAAATTCATGACTATCAAACCAACCCTACAGAGAGTGCTAAAGGATATTATATAGAGAGATAAAGATGACCATGGTTCCAGTAACAGCAGCAGAGGAGGATAGCCAAATAAGACAGGCAATTGAAAGAAGGGGAAAAGTGGAGGACCAACAACAGGAGGATAGCAGGGCAGAGACAGACCAATGTATGCTGGTTGTAACAGTTAATGTAGATGGCCTCAAATCAGCAATAAAAAGAAACACAGGGAGAGTGGATCAAGAAACAAGGTCCATCAATATACTGTATAAAA
The DNA here is from genome assembly GCA_004027455.1 of Hydrochoerus hydrochaeris. NCBI lineage: Eukaryota > Metazoa > Chordata > Mammalia > Rodentia > Hydrochaeridae > Hydrochoerus > Hydrochoerus hydrochaeris. The sequence continues at coordinate 20,058 of PVLA01013779.1, read as the reverse complement.
GAAACACATTTAACTGGAAAGGAAATTCATAGAGTGAAAATCAAAGGAGAGAAAACAATTGTCCGATGTGTTGGGAGACCAAAAAAAAAAACAAATAACAACAACAACAAACAAACAAAAAAAAACAATAACTTACCCATCAGCCACAGAATGAATAAGAAAGATACGGTATTTTCATGCAATGGAAAGCTACCCAGCTGTAAAGTACAATAATCTCAACGCTCCTGTAGGTAAATGGATGGAGTTTAAGATCATGTTCATGGGCAAAACAGTTTGAACTCATACATGTGAACCCTAGCATAAGAAATACAAGGACTTAATGGGATCCAAAAGTGAAATAGCTATTGTAAGAGTGATAGGGGAAGAAACACCTGGGAGGGAAAGGTGCTAACTACTGTTAATTTCTTATTGTCTTGTCTTAAGCGCTTGCATTGTTTTCACAATTTTGTTAGGTTTGGCTTTGTTCTGTCTTGTTTTGTTAGATTTTATGCTATCAGATGGTAGGGTCACCTATTTTGAATATAATGGGAATTATTATTGTAATTATGGTTTCCTATTATATTCCTTTGAAGTCATAGTGTTTTCATTCATTTATTTGGTTTTATTCTGTTTTGTTTGATTTTATTATGTGTGATGGTATGAACAGCTGTTTTGAAAAAAAATTACACAATGTAGCCATTACTAATTTACTATCATCTTGTTTTGAAGTCCTATCATGCTTTTGTTCTTCTGTTTCGATTGGTTCTATCCTGTTGTGATTTTATTATGTATGATGGTATAACAACTTTTTTGAGGAAAGTTAAATACTATGGTAGTCATTATTCATTTCCTGTTATTTGGTTTTGAAGTCTTGTAATGCTTTCATTCTTTTGAATGATTATACTATTTTTTATGTTTGATATTATTGTGTATGAAGGTAGGCTCAACTATTTCGAAGAAAACAGACATGGTAGCTACTCTTCATGTCCTGTTGTTTTGTTGTAAAGTGCTGTATTGCTTGCATTGTTCTATTCTGATTTTTTTTCTGTTCTCTTTTATTTTTTTTTTTAATTTTTATTTTTATTTTTTTGGTATTGGGGATTGAACTCACAATCTCGTGCTTGCAAAGCAGGCACTTATGCTGCTGAGCTAAACCCCTAGCCCTGTTCTCTTTTATTTTATTCTCTTTAAAATAAATTTTTTTTTAAATTTTAAGAAATAATATAATTTTATTTGGGGAAAAAACCCTATTTTATCTATTCATAAAGCTCAATTTTATTGACAAAAAGAAAACCAAGTAGTTATAAGCAATTCATTACTGAATCTTCATTCTCTTCCTATGAATTCTTTTTCCTCCCTGGAGCAAACATACACCCAGACATTGACTTGATGGTGAATATGTTATGGGTTCAAAAAACTAACATTATTCTAAGCTTATTGCTATCATGGCCTTTGTTTATATCATCTTATTCCTATAGCTATTAAATATGAATATTCATGGTTAGAGTTATCTACAGAATTCCAGGGATTCTTATTCTTTAGGTCTAAGGCAAGACCTGGAAATATTTCTATTTCTCAAATGTCCTAGGTGACACTGGTATACTTGGTCCAAGAATCATTTTATGAGAAACACTTCAATTTGGCAGAAATCAAATTAAAATCAACCTTACCAGTAACTGATGCTACTGTTTGGATCCTAACATACTCAACACCAAATCCCCAGAACAATAAAACCATAGGGAGGTCTCAGGAATGAAGAGAACAGCTGCTGATTAAATGTCACCATGACTCTTTCTCTGGTTATCTTTATGCTTTTAGAAAACAGCATGGATAAAGTCCTAATTTGTACACCTCAGCATCAGTTAGGCTGAAATTTAAAAAAAAAAATGCCAGGGATATATTATTGGCACTGTGTGGACTTTGGGCGAATTATGTAATTGTGGTCAAGAAAACAGTCCTGCTGGAACGTGAAATCTTCTGCCAGAACTATGGGATCAAGTACTGGGTGAGAGACAATTGCTAGTTAAAGGAGATTTCTGGAGGAAAACAGTACCTGATGTAGCAGAAATTGCCATATATGTTCATGACAACTGCATTTTGAAATTGACTTTAGTATGAGTCAACTATTGAAATTTTGCAGTGCCTATAACCCATTTAACACCTTTGGTTTCAAACAGCACCTCCAGGCCAAATTTTTTTTCCAGAAATATGGAGATGTTGTAAGAAGATAAAACCCAAGACAGTATGAAATTAGATAAAAATCATAAACAAAGGCAGTTATTGAGGAAGTATAGTAGCCCAGTAATAACTTTCCACAAGTTATAGTCGTGTTGTGATTTAGATTTCCTAAAGTGCTTTAATAAAAAATATTCATGTGTACCTCTTACTCATCTGTCAAGTAGATTACTGCATACTGGAAAGATACTAAGGATATGAAACCTAGTGGGTTGGAAAGTCTTTCCAAGGTCCTGAGAAGATGACAGATCAATAAGTAGCAAGGTAAAGAGCCTCTCCAAGAGAAATAGCTCAGAAACTAGACTTTACCATCATGGAGAAGACTGAACAAAAGGAGAGGGATTCTCAAGACCCAGGAAAAAACTAAGGAAAAAGAAAAAGAAAAGAAAAACTTGCACAGAAGGCTGGAGCCAGATGCACTCTCACCAGAGCTGGTCCGACTCACAGTCATGCTGAAGTCAGGTTGGCAAGCCTGATGCCCTTGGTGGGAAGACTTGTAACAACAGAGAACAGAGCCAGTGTGGAAACATGCACTAACCCGTGGTGATTGCTCAGAATTTGGTCCTGCCACCTCCTGCGGGAGGGGGTGACTGGCTGGATGACATATTGAAATTGGGCAGGACAGGCCTGAACTAGGACTTAGCAGCCAACTGGAGTGGCTTCAGTTGGCTTCTCTTTGCCCAGAGCATATTAGTGGGATCTGCTTGGGCTGGGTCACACCCCTGGTTGGGACCCAATAGCCAGGGATGAAATTGCCCCCAAAGTTGTCCTGAAATGGCTCCATCCGCACAGAACACACTAACATGGTGAAGGCCCCCACTGGTTGACTGGCTTGGAAGGAAGGGGCCAGCCTACACCACCCCTGCTTGCACCTCAATGATCAACAGCAAACTGGAGAGGGCAGCAATCCCTAGCCAGCATGCATCAGAAGAACCATAACCAATATGGAAAGGGGCTCAAACCTTCACCATACACCTGTATGGAAGAAACCACAAACATGACAGAGAAAGAAAAAAAAAAAGCCTCCAGCCACCAATCCAGTGAATATGGGTCCAGGAGAGGTAAATACAGAAGAGGTCAAGGGCAGCAAACATGCAATATTGGACATAGCATCAGCTGACATAAACATCTTCATGGCATTATAGATGAACTCAAAACTGAAATACTAATACAAGTAAAGTGAATATAAGATTAATAAAATAAATGCTAAGCACCTCTCAAGAATACACAGATGGAAGAATGTAGGAACACAGAAAGAATATAAAAAAAGAATAAAAAGGAACACAGATGAAGAATATTAAAAAAAACCTAGAATACATGAAACAGATTCAAAAAGATTACCAGCAAATTAAAAACTCCACTGAAAGCTGGCAAAATTGTGTGAAAGAAACTAAAGATAGATTATCAAAACTTGAAGATAGGTTTTCAATGTGTGATTGCAAAAGGAAAGATCTCTTAAAAATAACAAGGAAACAGGCAGTAACACTACAAAGCCTAGAAGACGAGAAGATATATATCTTAAGAATAAAAAATGTGCATGAAGAAGCAAGGGTAAACACAAAGGAATTACAAAGGCTATTTACAGAAATAATTAAGGAAAACTTCCCAAGCATGGGAAAAGGAAATGATATTCAGGTGAGTGAGGCATACAGAACTCCAGCCACCTACAACCAAAACAGATCTACACATGGATGTATAATAATCAAGAGCCCAGAAATTCATCACAAGAACAGAACATTAAAAGCCATCAGAGAAAAGAAACAGATCACCTATAAAGGAAAACCCATCAGAATCATGACAGACTTCTTGACACAAACCATCAAATCAAGAAGAGCTTGGAGTGAAGTATTCCAAGCCCTGAAAGAAAATAACCTGCGCCACAGATTGATGTACCCTAAAAAAAAGTCTCTAAAAATTAATGGAGGCACAAGATGCTTCCATGACAAAGAGGAATTGGAAGAGTTTGTGACCACCAATCCAACCCTGCAAAATATACTGAAGGACATTCTAGAGAGAGAGAGAAAAACACCAGGATTTCAGGAACAGTGGCAGAGAGATCTCAATGAACAGGGCAGACAATGGAATGAAGGAGAAAAGTAGAAAACCAATGGCATAAAAATAGCTTAGCAGAAATGAGGCAGAGAAGGTTGGCTATAATCTCTAACATAGATGACCTTGATACACTAACAAAAAGAAACACAGACAGAGTAGATCAGGGGATAGGGTAAATCGAGGTACTCTGTATAGGAAATATAATTAACCTGAAAGAGGGTTTGTGGCCTGAAAGTCAAATATGAGAAAACAGTATTCTATGTGATAGGGAAGAGAGTAATAGGGGCAGCTCATCTAGCAGCTGCAGATAGGTTGGAAAGACATGACACTTTTGTGCAGTGGAGAACTACTCAGCTATAACAAAGGAAAACTTTAAGGCTTTTGTAGTTAAAGGAATACAACTTAAGATCAAGCTCAGGGGTACAAAGGTTCAGAACCAGTTAGGTAGATAGTAGGTTGCCCCCCTAATCTAAAAACTAAAGGAGTTAGTGGGTCCCAAAATGTACAATGTACCCTGTGAAAGTGAAAGGGGAGGAATTGTCTAAAAAAGGAAGGCAGAGGACATTGTTAATAGTGTATCAGGATTTAAAATCCACATTATTCTTATCACTCTGTTTAGTTTGATTATATTCCATTCCAGTCTGTCTACTTGTACTAGATTTGAGGGCACAGACAGCTATTCCAAAAATAGCAGGATATACTACAATAACCATCTTTAATTTCCTCTTAACTCAATCTGAAGGCCTGTATAACTTATACTGTCTTATTATGACTGATCTTATTTGAATCTGGTTTGTCAGATTGCTGTTAGTCTTGACTGATTTTATTCAAATCTGTTACGTTTGGTAGTATCAAGTCTGAGAGTATAGGCAAATACTCTGAAGATGACAAGATTCACTAGGATACCCATTCTAGTTTGGCTATTACCTGCTTTTAAAGTCTTATAATGTCTCCAATATTTTGTTTTTATTAATACTTATGTACTGCTATGTTCAATTATACTATGCCTGATGATATAGATAATTCTATTGAAGTTAACAAGAGACATCATAGTAACCATTGTAGATCACTTGGTATTGTGGTTTTATATGTCTTTTGTTTCATATTTTTCTAGGCATTTGTTTTCTTTCATCTTGTTTTGTTTTGTTTTGTTTTTCCCTCTAATACAGAAAGGATGGGTATACATGTAGAGACTAATGCATGCGTAGAACTTCTAAACAGTCTGTGACAACTGATAATGCATGATGAAATGAACAACTACTTTGAAGAAAAAGAGACTCTGCAGTACCCAGTGCTGATTCTGTAGCATCATGATGTGAAATCCAGCAATACTATTATTCTTTGTCCAGAGTGATTTACTCTGTTTTGTTTTGTTTAATTGCAACATACCTGAAGGTATGGACAGCTAATGAAGAGAATGAGAGACACTATGGCAGCCATTGTTGACTTCCTTATTATTTGGTCTTGAAGACCTAAAATGCCTTCATCATCCTTTTCTGATCAGTTTTATACTATATTGTTTTGTATGAATTCACTGTATGTGAAGATATGGACAACTATTTGGAAGAAAAGAAGAGACAGTATGAAAGACAGTGAAGATCTCTGGTTGTCTTGCTTTGAAATCTGTGTCTCTTACATTGTTTTCTTATAACCTGTTTTGTTCTGTGATATTTAATTTGAACCCTTTAAAATAAAATTTAAAAAAAGTTTTGCCAAAAATACCTCTGTCAGTCATGAATAGATAGCTGAAATCTTATCTTTAGAAATTTACTCCTTTGTCTTAAATGAAATTCCCTCTAAAACTAAGTACAATCATCTTTAGAAGCTTTTTATAGCTCATAATAAATGAGTTGAGAAAGTCCTTTCTGAGAAGGAAAATACAAAGGTGTAAGGGAGAGAAGTAGGAAAAACATTAAGGAATTCCAAAAAAAGAAAGTCTAGAGAGAAAAATCCTAGAGTGATAGAGACAAAATTTCTCCTCTCTAGTCAAAATTTTCAGCAACTACGGCCATTTAGTACCATCTATTCACAGATAACAATTCTCTGTTTATCCCTTCTGATTGGGACCATGTTCCTAAGAAAACATGAAAGACCAAACACTGTATCAGTTTCCCCTTTCCTAAAAATGAAAACTTTAGTGCTTTTATCAAGAGATCTCAAATATACCCATTTCTCCCCTGTATTATACAGTCTAGCTGATGATTTTTTTTACTTAGCGTTTTTCCTTTTCGATTTAAAAAGTTCTTAATCCACATTAGATCTGAAGTGAGGATTTTGAAGGCCTTACAAAATAAATACAGAGATTTCTCTAAAGCTGCTTTTCTCCTTTTTAAAAAAAATAATTTTATTGGTAGTTTATGACATACACAATGATCACATTTATCATAGGGAATTTATTACTGTACTTAATATATTTTGTTGAATTCTTTTTTTACATTGCCCATCCTTCCCTTCAATCTTTCCTGTCACCATTTACAAAACTTTGCTTCTATTATTTACCTTCAATTCTTTTTTATTTTGTTTTTTCCCTCTTGAGTTCAATTACTTTTTTCTTAACCTTAAAGATTATTCTATTATTAAGCTTACTGTATTATTAAGGAAATTTCCTCTCTTTTAAAATCCTGTACTGTAATTTGTGGATACAAGTGTACACACATATATATTTATTTGCAAATATGTACATGTTGTGAATATAAGATTCTAGGTAGGATCCTTAAAAAACCGTTGTGATATTTTCCTCTACCCCAAACATCCTTAGTAACCATATCTATTGCTGTTGCCTTTTGGTTCATCTTCCAAGAAGTTTTTTTTTTTTGAAAGAATTATTATTATGTTAATAAAATGAATTATAGCAATAAACAATAATATCTCCATTATTTTTAAAAGAAAAATAGTAAATAATCACAATTATTAGTCAATGTACTAGTTCATCATTTTCATACTAGAATTATTTAATGGCTATAGTACATATATTTGCATTATTAAACTAATTCATATTTATTAATACAAAGGTAAAGAACTAGAACCATGAGATAAAATATTAATTTCTGCATTAGAATTCAAAACTAGCAAATTAATATTAGGTCACACATTATTTAAGTTACTAATCTAAAGCCATAGCATAATTTTGTTTCTGAGAAATTACAGATTTTGAAGAAAAATATGTTTCTTCATTTGTTACCCTACATTAACATGGATTTCTTAAATTACACTTTGAAAGGGCTCTATTCATTTGTTAAACAGATCAATGAGTACACTTTCACTTCACAAATTCATTATTTAAATATCACGCTTGAATGCATGATGTTTTCATCAGTAGTTTCAGTGGTCATCAGCGTTCTATGTACATACTTTAGTTGATATGCAAATTATCTTAATTTTCTTCTTGCTGAGACAAAATATCCAACACTCACAAGTTCATGGAGGAAAGGCTTATTTAGCTCACAGTTTGTAGAGGTTTCAGTCCATAATAGGCTGGCTGCAAGGCAGGGTGGCATGGCAGACTGACATTACAGAGGAGAAATGGTTCATGGTGGGCAGAAGGTAGCAAAAGCAAAAATGGACAACCACAGCTCTTTCTATCTCTTATATTTTATACAGCCTATTTAGGGCAGGTGCATTCACATCCTTAATCCTAGTGCCCTTGAGCCTAGCATTGCACTATGAATAAGTCCAAGCATCACACACTTTAGATCCAGCCACCTCTGAAAAAGGCAACCTGTGACTGCATGTAGCTATGAGAAGAAGGACATCTAGACACAAACCATAACACAAATGGAATTTAATGGCATATTCAATATGAATTCATCATTACTCCACTGATGAGTACAGCACCCCAGTGATCTTTTCAGAAGTTCCTCCTCTAAACAGGAGATTTTTGGGGGCATTTGAGATATAAAGTATAACAAGTTTATGGAAATGTTCTATCTTCTATTTAGGAGTTTATGAATTTAAGAAAAGCATGCTATTAATTCTCCTTTAATAGTCAATAAAATTCACCCATAAAGATATCTAGTTCTGGGATTTTCTAATAAATTTTTGACTTAACTGTTTTAATGTTCTCATTTGCTATTGGTCTGTTCTTTCTATATTGTCATAGTTTATGTCTGTGGCTCCCAGGCCTCATGCATTTACATTGTACATTTGTGACTGGTTCATTGTCTAGCGCTTGGATTGATGATGTCAGTGCTACCCCCACCTAGGGGTGGAGCCAACATGCAATATAATACCTGGAAGAAGGTGTGAGTCTTTCTTGCTGGTTTCTGCCTTGCTGTTTGCAGCTGCAATGGACTCCGGCCCTGCCATGCCACCCTGGACTGAAACCTCCAAAAACTATAAGAAATAAACCTTTCCTTTCCCAACTTTGGGCTTCAGGTATTTTGTCTCAGCAACAAGTACAAAGTAATTAAGACATAATATGTTTTTAGTTGAATCTTGGAAAGTTGTATATTTATAGAAACTTATCTGTCTCTTCTAGGCTACTTTGTTGGTGTATTTGTGTTCATAATAGGTTTTTTAATCTTCTATTATTTCTCATGAACCTATTGTAATATTTCCTCTTCATCTTTGTTACTGTTTGAGTCCTCTCTTACCTTAAATCTAATTAAGGTTTGTCAATTTTACCTTTTTTGAAGATCTAATTTTACTGAATATTTCTATAGTTCATTCTTTATTTGCTTTATCTCTGCTCTCTTCTTCTTTGGACCTTGTTTTAACTTAGTTCCTTGAAGAGTTATGTTAGGTTTTTGAGATCTTTCTTCTTTTTAATGTAGCCATCTATTTCTCTTATATTAAGATTGATTTTGCTACATCCCATTACTTTTGGTATTTAGTGGTTTTATTTTCATTTGTTTTAATACATTTTAAATTTTTTTTATTTCCTCTTTGAATCAGAGGTCCAGTGTACTGTTTATTTTTCAAATATTTGTTAATTATTTTGATTTCCATCCTGAGGTAGGAGATTATGGCTAGGGAAAAATACCACTGAAACAACTGGGCAGGATCTATCAAAGTCATGACGACTCAGATCACATGGGCAGAACACTAGATCCAAGATGATTCTTCAGTTCCTGAGCACTGTAGATGAACCCAATCAGAAAAGTGCTATTTTCAATTTTTCATTTAGCTCTGTTAAAGCCAAGCAAATATATACAATTCCTATATGCCATTGTACCTCAGTAAAGCAGTATTATTATTATATCTTATAAAAACAATAACAAAAAGGAACTTCCAAAAAGGCTTCAGAAGGTGTTATGAATACTACACTTGAATAAATATGTTTGAAGTGAGGTGGGGGTATTTTAAGGAAATTAATGTCAATGTGTCTTTTACTGTAATAAATTTTAAATTCTATGTTATATTTTGATCACATTTGCAAGCACTTTTAGCATCTATAAATTCTTTTACCACTTCTTGATCAGTGTTAGGATCTTATGTTTTCCCCAAAACAAAATGAGCATGAAATGTGGATGTTTTGAATCAATTCAACATTGAGACACTGAAACTTAAAGGCACTCATGAAAGAAACTTGCAGAAAGTTATTTCAAAAAGTGACAAGAACTATGGGATAAGTGTGTTCAAAGAAAGAGGAAATATTTTCAAGATTAATGGCAATGTATTTTGTACTGTAATAATTTTTTAAAAATTAAACACACCATATTTTATGATCTACCTCATAAATTATTTCAGCAAATATATTAAAAGAATAACTAAAATTAAAAACTATAACTTTCACATTCAGAATATAGTCAGATTTAGTAGTATTCTTTGAATCATATGCCTTACCATGCAAATATTAGTAAACTAATGTTAAATATATAAAAAAAAGAGTTTGTAGATTTCTAGACACTAAGTCAAGGTATAAACTGCATTGTCCTCTGTTGTTTTAATGCCTGGTACAGTTGCTCAGTAAATATTTATGAATGAAGAATTAATAAGAATGAGTCCAGAAGGCTACATGCATTATTTAATTCTTGGCGATTGAGGGAAACAAGCCCAATTCACAAAGAAACAGAGTAGATGCTTCCCAGATCTGTCCTCTCTACCATCATTAGGCTTAGTGATTGTTGTGATATAGGATTGTCGCAGGAAGTAAAGAGCCTTCTGAAAGGCATTCCCTCAATTTTTTAAAAAGAATTTTATTGTAAAACAAAACTAAAAATTAAAAAAACCTACATTATAAGTAATCTATATGCAGGAATTCTACTTTGACTTATCAATGAAGAGACTGGGGAAATTTTACTATCAAATCTAAAAATTTGGAAGTGAGCAAATGAGGTATTGAGTGAAATACTTTAAAAACCTACCTTCTACTAACCTAACAATCTACAAAGTTTGAAGCTTCAAGAAATAATGTCAGTTTAATTTTTTCAAAAATGTACATAATATTTTTATGTCTTTAAGTGTAGGTAAGTGTAAGTAATAAAGATAAAAATCTCTAATATTTTTAAATGGAAATATTTTAAATGGGAATGTTTTAAATGGGAATAAATGACTTTTGGAGTCTGAAGCAACTTAGTGAGATACTTTCTCAAAAATTTTTAAAATGGGCTGAGAATGTGACTTATTGCTATGGCTCTGAGTTCAACCTCTAGTATCCTGCAAAACAAAAATAAACAAATAGAGAGCTTCTGATATAGAAATGATGATTCTGTTATTTGGAAGAAGCTAATAATGTTTTCAGAAATTTGCAGTGTGGATCTTGTCAAAGTGTAGAAAATGATACTTGAAGATTAAAGCAGAAAATATACTCATAGAAGTTTAAAACAAAGTAAAAAAAATAGTAGTCATGGTGATCATCAAAATGACTGAATCATGTCCAAAGAAACACTGGCTAGTACTGTAGGGGTTGCTTGGTCTAGAAGGGCCTTTTTAGCAGTTCGACGGCTGGAGTATTTTACCTCAGATGAGTCCTAGTGTAGCTATGGCTGCAGAGAATATAACTGATGGACTTTGAAGCTTGATTTATTTTTGTTTTTGTTTTTTTTATTTTTAAACTAAGATAATTGTCATTTTGGAGTTTAAATTAGCCTGATACATTTCAACAAGGGACCTTCCCTTGATTTGCACTTACATGGACCTATATTCTATGCTGATTAAATAAGTTGAATCACTTCTAATTCCTGTGGTAGTACTTTCTTAAGGTGAGCTAATTAAGTAGGTTATGACAATGTTTGGGTGCAGGATAACTGCAGGCATTCCAGTGTATAAGACAAAATTCTTGTTACACACAAAGAAGTTGGCATTTTGGTGTCTTCCTCCTACCAGATTCATCTGAGGAACCAAAAACCAGCTTATATTTATTTTATACCTAAGAACCTTAAACAAGACTTCTCATTTCTGAATGAAGCACATAGCAAAGTCCTAGACATTTTTCAAAGTTAAATGTTTGGTCTAAATCCAGAATTCTGCAGTTCAATAAATTCCAGTCAGCCCCATTAGAGAACTTAGTTGGTTATCTGTACTTACTTTATGTTACCACCAAAGGAGTTTTTATACAAAACACAAGGTCAATTTTAAAGGGACAAAGGGATGTAGAAAACACACAGGACAAAAACTGATAACTAACACTGTAAAATCATGTTTATCTGTGGCTGATGATTGTAACGCTTATCTATGGCTGATTGTAAGATCATCACACGCTTATCTGTGTACCACATTTTTGAGAAAATGTGCCCTACTGTCCTTATGAAAGTGTTACATTTACTTATAGCTGACCTTTTCCTCTTCCCAGGAACAAAGGTTAAGACCCTAATTGACCTAGACCACCAACCAGTGAAAGAATTATTTTTAGAAACCAGCTTATCCCAATAATTATGAAGTACATCTCATACTCACTGGGTATCCCAAATTGGATGCCCCCTATCTTGTAGCATTATTCTGATGCTAAGATAGTTTTCCTTATGCTTTCTGTGAATTTCCCACACTTTAAATAAAACATTTGCTTCTCATATATCAATCTTCCTCTCCCATTTCTCACTAAAATACCTCCCCCACTTGTCACTAAAAGCCTCACTTTTCCATTCTTCACTTGAAGGAGGGAAAAGACCCAAAAAGAGGCAGAGGATCACACGCCCCCACCAAACATAACAAGATGGACATTTGTTGTTCTGAAGAGCACAAAGCTTTTACATTGTGCATCATACAGTGATCAAATGGCTCCATGGTCAACTTTGCTGCACATTTTCATTCTCAGAGCAGCTGTTTTAAACTCATTCTCTACATTCTCAACATTTCCTAGTCCTTAGTCCAGGCCTGAACCTTTGGACATTTGCTTTACTTCTGATGTACCCACCTCCTGGGAAGAGCAGTTGTCCCTGAGTACTCTCCTGATAACTAGTCCTTGAGATTCTGGAGAATAAAATCTTCTACTTCAGTATAGTAATGGAAACAAAAATTGCCTTGGGAAGAAAGTCTTCGTAATGTGTAAAATTTGAAAAAAGAAATAAACATCAAATGGATTTTAGTGTATGCACAAATTCTTTTAAAATGTAAAAATAATATATTAAGAGAAAATAATTATTGAAATTCTTGAACTTGGTAATATATGATCCTATCACAGGCAAAAGGGAGGGGCTTTGACAAAAATTTCAAAGGCTGTTTAAAATGTTATGTAATAAATGTTTATAAATTTGTTTATTTATTATTTATTTCAGTATTAGGAATTGAACCCATTGCCTCATGCATGCTTACAAACCCTCTGTTGCTGAGCTACATCTCCCATCACTTGTCCCCCTCCATTTTTTCTTTAAACAGGGTCTCACTAAGTTGTTCAGGCTGGCCTTACAGTTGATATCTTCTTGGCTCAGCATTTTAAGTAACTAAGATTACAGGTATGTACCATCATTACTGACTTAGATATATTTCTGATACTACAAAGCCAAATGCAAGAAAAACATTCCCCTAATCTCAGTTATTAACCAGATTACTATATTTTGCTTTTTTTCACTTGAACAAAAATGGCTGAGTTGGACATGGCCCAATATTTTTCCCGATGATTCGATACTATGGCAAGTCACCTCCTTTCTTTAACTTCAGTTTTGTCATCCATAATATAGGATTACTGTCATAAAGATTATACGATATACAGCCATCTCTCAATATCTGGGAAGATTGGTTCCAGTTTCAAAGAGTCCCATAGCCACTCACTGTGGACATAAAAATCTATGGATGCTCTCTTGTAGAGATAACCTAGAATTCTCATATAACCTACACATACCTTCCTGTATGCTTTAAACCATCTCTAGATTACACATTGTAAAAACCATCTAAATAGTTACAAGATATTGTTTCGGGCATAATGATAAGGGGGAAAGTCTATATTTTCTGAGGTTTTTTGTTTTGTTTTTTGTCTTTGAGACAAGGTTTTGCTATACAGTTCAGCATGATTTTGAGCTCACTTTGTAGGCTTGCCTCAAACTTGCAGTGATCCTCCTCCCTCAGCCTCCTGAGTGCTGGGATTACTAGCATGTACCATCATGCCCTGCTAAATCTACATTTTCAACACAAACTTTTTTTCCCAAATATGTTGGACCCTTGCATCAACTGAATCTGCAGATGCAAAATCTCTGGATACAGAATTTTGACTGTAAATTATATATGTATAACAACAACAACAAAAAACTTAAATAGTACTCTCATGAGTGGGAGACTAAGGTATACTTGCCTGTATACTAGAACATAGAGTAAGAGTTTGCCTTTCTTTTTTTCTCAAATATTTTTTATCCCTCCAAAGCAGGTAGCAACCTTAGATTCAAGTCTTGTGTTATAAAATATTCTTTCAGTACTACTGTTTCATGTGGGACAAAAACACCATGGAAGATTGTGAGAAGATTCCTAAAACAGTTTCAGTCAATGTTAATTTCAATTGTTTATTAAGGTTATCCAAGGGAACTATTTATAAAAAAAAGTAGGCAAAGTAAGTTAACCCAGCTGTAGTCATTAATTTCCAGTACACGCTCTCCACTGCAGGTGTTGAATGTCATTGTAAATAAGGCTTAAAAGTCACTTTAAAAAGCAGTAAGTTAGATGAGTATGTATTAGGAATATAAATAAATGTTATATCATGGAATAAAATTTCGATAAAAACAGTCTTATATTTCAAAAAGTTAGGAAAAAAACTCATTGTGTGTTGGAAAACAGTATTGAATGACTCAAAAATGTCCCTATCAATGGCAAAAACATCAATGTCAAATGTGAAGAATTTTCATGACCTGAGAGAATAGAAAAATTATATATTTTTCCATCTGGTCTATGCCTTCAAATATTAAATTGATAAAATCAGTCTTATAATAAGGCATTTGATTATTTCACCTATAACAATCATACTTTTTAAAAAATTTTATTTAAAGAGAAAAAAAGCAAAACAAAAAAGGGTAGGATTAATACAGAAATTTTAAGAAAATAAACACTGAGAAATCACTGTGGTAAATTATATATTATCATCTTAGAAATAGCTGTTCTGGGATGGGGATATAGCTCAGTGGCATAAGCACCTGCCTGGCAAGTATGAGGTCATGAGTTTGATCCCCGGTACCAATAAATAAATAAATAAATAAATAAATAAATAAATAAATAAAATAAAGAAATAGTTGTTCAAGTTACAAAATGAAAGAATAAAAAGTGCACATTCAAACAGTGAGAGTGCAAACAGTTCTGTTCAATGATCCAACAAAAACTTAGTAATATGGTTATTTTATACACTTAAACATACATGCAGTTATATACCTTTAGAGCACTTTCTTTCCCTTTTTATAATAGTGATTACAAATTTTGGGTCTTATTATTCCTACAGTTGTTGTTACTTTTTACACTAGAGACAAAGTGTAAAACATATTTACAAATATGATTCTTATTTATTTCACTTATGAGTATAGTCCCAAGTTGCCTCCAATTACCTATAAGGGCTTCAAGGTCATCCTTTTTTATAGCTGAGTTATAATCCATTATATAAAAATGCTACATCTTTTTCATCCACTCTATGGTTGATAGGTACTTTGGTTGTTTCCAAGATTTAGCTATTACAAATTGTGCTGCTATGAATGGAGTGCACATATATCACTGTGACATGACCTTTTCAGTTTTTCTGGGAAAATACCCAGGAGGGGAATAGCTGGATTGAATGGAACCTCCAATCCTAGTCTTCTGAGAAATCTCCATACTGATTTCCATAGTGGCTGCACCAGTCTACACTCCCACCAACAGTGGAGCAGTGTTCCTTTTTCCCTGCAACCTCGCCAACATTTGTTATCAGTTGATTTCTTGATGGCAGCCATTCTTTCCAGGGTGAGATGAAATCTCAATGTTTTAATTTGCATTTCTCAAATGCCCAATGATGGTGAACATTTCTTCATATATTTATTTGTCATTTGTATATCTTTGTCTGAGAAAAATGTATGTTCATCTCAGATGCCCATTTTTGGAGAGGGTCTTTGAGTTTTGGGGGCTTGATGTTTTTTTCAGTTCTTTACATGTTCTGGATATAAGTCCTTTGTCTGAGGAGTTGCTGGCTAAAATTCTTTCCCATTCTGTGGGTTTTCTTTTCACTCTGTTGGTGGTTTCTTTTGAAGTGCAAAAACTTTTCAGTAATATGAGATCCCAGTTGTTGATTCTTTGAAGTGTTTCCCATGCAGTTTGCATTTTGTTCATAAATACTCTGCCTAACCCTATATCTCCAAGACTTCTTCTACCTACCTTGTCTTCCAGTAAATTTAGTGTTTCTGTTTTAATATTTAGATCTTTGATCCATTTTGATTTTAGTTTAGTGCATGGTGATAGGCATGGGTCTAGTTGCGGTCTTTGGCGTGTGGAGAGTCAATTTTTCCAACACTGTTTATTAAAGAGCCAATCCTATTTCCAGTGAACATGTTTAGCCCCTTTGTCAAATATCAGGTGGCTGATTGTCCTTGAGGTTGTGTTTGCATCTTCTAATCTGTTCCATTGATCCTTAGGTCTAGCCCTTTGCCCGTACCATGCTGATTTTATCACAGTAGCATTGTAGTATAGTTTCAAGTCAGAAATTGAGATGCCTCCTCCATTGCCTTTGTTGCCCAGAATTGCCTTTGCTATTCTAGATTTCTTCTGTTTCCAATGAATTTTAGGAGTGTTTTCTCTAGATCTGTAAGGTATGCTAATGGTATTTTGATTGGGATTGCATTAAATCTGTATAACAGTTTTGGGAATATGGCCATTTTCACAATGTTGGTTCTTGCCAAAAGGAAGGATATCCTTCCATTTTCTAATATCCTATTCAATCTCCTTTTTCAGTGTAGTATAATTTTCAGCATATAGGTCTTTTACATTTTTGGTTAGGTTGATTCCTAAGTATTTCATTTTTTTACATGTTATTGTAAAGGGCAATATTTCCATAATTTCTCTCTCAGTGAGTTGTTTGTGTACAAGAATGCTATTGATTATTGAGCATTGACTTTGTATCCAGCTACACTACTGAACTTGTTTATTACCTCTAGCAGTCTTTTAATGAAGTTTTTTGGGTCTTCTATAGAGTATCATGTCATCTGCAAATAGTGATAATATAACTTCTTCTTTTTCTATCTTTATTCCTTTTATTTCTCCCTCTTGTCTGATTGCCCTGGCTAGTGTTTCCAGAACTATATTGAAAAGGAGTGGTGATAGTGGGCATCCTTGTCTTGTTCCCAACCTTAAAGTGAAAGCTCTCAGCTTCTGTCCATTTAGTATAATGTTGACTGTTGGTTTTTCACAGATAGCCTTTATGAGATTGAGGTATATGCTGTGTCTTCTGTGTTTCTGAAGTTTTTATCATGAACATGTGTTGGACTTTATCAAAAGCTTTTTCTGCATCTATTGAGATAACCACGTGGTTTTTGTTTTTGGCTCTGTTGATTGTGGTATATTACATTTATTGATTTGTGTATGTTAAACTATCCCTTCATTCCTGGAATAAATCCCACTTGGTTGTGATGTATAATCTTCTTGATGATTTGTTGCATCCTATTTGCCAGTATTTTTTTGAGAATCTTTGCATCAATATGCATTAGTGAGATTGCTCTGTAGTTCTCCTTTTTGGTTGGGTCTTTGTCTGGTTTTGGTTTCAGGGTAATATTTGCCTCCAGGAATGATTCAGGGAGGATCACTTCCTTTTCAATTTCATTGAAGAGTTTAAGGAGTATTGGCATAAAATCTTCTCTAAATTTCTTGTAGAATTCAGCTGTGAGTCCATCAGGACCTGGACTTTTTTTATTGGTAAATATTTAATCACGTTTCCAATTTCAACAGCTGATATTGGGTTATTCAAAATTGCTATATCTTCTTGGTTGAGCTTTGGTAGTTCATATGTTTCTAGAAATCTGTCCATTTCCTCTGTATTTTCCACTCTATGTAAGTAGAGATTTTCAGTGTAGGTATTCATGATCTTTTGAATTTTCATGGGATCTGTAGTAATTTCCTTCTTTTCAGTCCTTGTTGCATGAATTTGCATTTTTCCTTTCTTTTTCTTGATAAGGTTAGCTAGAGGTTTGTCAGTGTTGTTTATTCTCTCAAAAAACCAGCTTTTTAATTCATTAATTCTTTGTATTGGTTGTGTAGTTTCAATTGAATTGATTTCTGCTCTGATCTTTACAATTTTCTCTCTTCTATGAGCTTTGAGTTTTACTTGCTCTTTTTCTAGAAGCTTGAGATGAAGCATTAGTTTCTTTGTGCTCATTCGGTTTTCTTGATATGACAGTTTATTACTATATATTTCCCTCTTAAGACTGCTTTCATTGCATTCCACAGATTACGGTATGTTGTTTCCACATTTTCATTGAATTGTAGGTATTGTTTTATTTCTTCTTTAATTTCATCTGTAGCCCACTGCTTGTTCAAAAGGTTGTTACTTAATTTCCATGTATTTATTCAGGTTTTACAATTTCTTTTGCCATTAATTTCCAATTTGAATGTGCTGTGGTCAGATATTATGCATGGGATAATTTCAGTCCCTGAGCATTTACCTAAGAATGTTTTATGGGTTAATACATGATCTATTTTGGAGAGTGTCCCATGCACAGCAGAGAAGAATGTGTATTTTGATATGGAACACTCTGTAAACATCTACTAGGTCCATTTGCTCATGTGTGTTATTCAGTTCTATTATTTCTTTGCTGACTTTTTGTCTGGTTTATCTATCTTTTTGACAATGGAGTATTAAAGTCCTAGTTATAATTGTGTTCTTGTGTATTTGGTTTTTCATGCCCATAAGTATTTGTCTTACATA
Source organism: Hydrochoerus hydrochaeris (assembly GCA_004027455.1). Taxonomy (NCBI): domain Eukaryota; kingdom Metazoa; phylum Chordata; class Mammalia; order Rodentia; family Hydrochaeridae; genus Hydrochoerus; species Hydrochoerus hydrochaeris. The sequence goes on along the minus strand of PVLA01013779.1, from coordinate 1,562 downwards.
ATTGCGTGCTCTTATATTTGGTGCATATATATTTATAATTTCTAGTTCTTCCTCTTGCATTTTTCCACTAACTAGTACGTAGTGACCTTCTTTATCTCCTTTAATCATTTTGGGTTTGAAGTTCACATTGTCTGAAAATAGAATAGTTACCCCTGCTTTTTTCTGGGTTCCTGTTGTGTGGAATACTATTTTCCATCCTTTGACTTAATCTATGAGTTTCGTTTTTGGTCAAATGTGTTTCTTGTATACAGCATATTGTGTGATCATGTTTCTTGATCCATTCAGTCAGTCCATTTCTTTTGATAGGTGAATTGAAAAGCCATTTACATTTATGGATATAACTGATATGTACTGGCTCGATTTTGCCATGTTATGTTCCAATTGTTTGCTTTCTGCTTTTCCCCCTTGTTTAATTGCTTGTCCTTCCTGGTGGTTTCTTTCTGTTGTTGTTCTGGAGATCATGGTCATTTTTATCTTTATGTAGTATGTCTTTCAATACTCTTTCTAGGGTTGGTTTGGTGGACATAAATTTCTTTTTTTTTAATTTTTTTTAAAGAGGGGGGAAACAAAACAGAAAAAAAGGGTAGAAACAATACAGAATTTCAAAAAAAACATAAACAGTAAGAAATCACTATTTGATACATTTCATATTGTCTTCTTGGATATAGTTGTTCCAGTTACAAAATTAAAGCATACAAAGTGGACATTCAAACAGTGAGGCTGCAAACAGTTCTATTCACCAATCCAACAAAAACTTAGTAACATGGTTATCAATCCTACATACTTAAGGTTATATACAGTTATCTCTTTTAGAGCACTTTCTTTTCCTCCTTTTGCTTTTTTAAAAAATTGTTTTATTTAAAGAAAAAAATTTTAAATGGAAAGAGGGTAGAAACAATACAAAATCTCAAAAACAAAACAAAACAAAAAAACAAAAATAGTAACCAGTAAAAATCACTAGTTGATAATTATATACTTTCCTCTTAGATGCAGTTGTTCAAGTTACAAAACTAAAGTGCACAAAGTGGACATCCAAACAGTGAGACTGCAGTCAGTTTTGCTCATCCATCCAACTAAAACTTTAGCAACATGGTTATTAATTCCACACACTGAAACATACATGCAGTTATATCCTTTAGAATATTCTCTTTTCCTTTTTTTTCCTTTACAATAACTATAATCCATTCTCGTAAACTACTTAGAAGTTCTACACACGTATAAGTCTCTACACATGTACCTAGCCTTTCTGTATTGGAGGGAGAAACAAATCAAAACAAGTCAGCAATACAAATTCCTAGAGAAACACGAAATGAAAGGAACATACAAAAACACAACATTAGGTGATCTGTGGTAGGCACTATGGTGTCTCTAGTTATTTTCAATAAAATTGTCTATATCATCAAATATAATATAAACTTAGCATTGCTTTACATTATTAATAAAATCTAAACATTGGAGACATTATAGGACTTCAAAGGCAGTTAACAATCAAACCAGAATGGGTATCCTATTGAATCCTGTCATCTTCAGAGTAGTTGCCCCTACTCTCAGACTCGACACTC
>PVLA01013778.1:0-34684 GCA_004027455.1 Hydrochoerus hydrochaeris | reverse complement strand
TTGATAACCATATTTCTAGGTTCTTGTTGGATTGTTGAACAGATCTGTTTGCACTCTCACTGCTTGAGTGTCCACTTTGTGTGCTTTAATTTTGTAACTTGAATAACTATTTCTAAAAGAACAATATGTAATTTATCAACTAGTGATTTCTTACTGTTTATCTTCTTTTCTTGAAATTCTGTAATATTTCTACCTTTTTCCTGTTTTTTTTTCTCTTTAAAAAAAAGTAGTATAATTAGCACTGACAATACCATCAAGCACAGTTTAGAAATTGACAAACTACAGTAACTACTGATTTTGTGTCTTTAATCATAGAAGGAAAACTTGCAATTATATAACAGAACCAATCATAACTTGAGAGCTTGTGTGCAAAGTGCTCCCCCTTAATAGAGTTGTTTCACCCTGTGGTGGGTAAACATAAGAAAGATAGTGGATAGAACAGTGATAACTGAAGATAAATAAAGTAGAAGCCAGGCTGGAGAATAATGGGTGATCATGCAAGCTTTGGGAATCTAGAGAAGAAGGAAGAAGAGAGAGAAAGAAGGAATAAACAAGGGATTATTGAAGTTGATCAGAAAAATTTAGAGACTATTCACTCATATGTAAGTATGATTAAATCTAGAGAGGTAAATTGAGGAGAGGGAGGACAAAGATGAATAGAGTAGAACAAAATTATAGCTACAAGACCAAAAGTAGGAATGGGGAAAAAAAACAGAAGAGGAAGAAGGAGAAGGAGAAGGAGGAGGAGGAGGAAGAAGAGGAGGAGGAGGAGGAGAAACTCTTGTGGTGACCACCAAGAATACAAAACCACAGGATAATACTGCCAAGCCTACAGTAGAGTTTGTGCTGGATTTGAGGCTGATCTTGGCCTCCGGATGTGGGGTCCTGGGATTACAATCTTCAGTCAGTACTTTCTTTATGTCCTTTAGTGACCTCCCACAGCTTACCCTGTTCTTCAGCTGTTGTGGTGTTTTCAGACAGAGACAGAGGGCTGGTCCCAGTGGCATGCACCTTTGGCTCCTCCTGGTCCTTGCTCAGCCTTGTGTGTTCCTCTTCCACTGGCAAATCTCTGTCCTCTCAGCTTGGTTGTTGCAGGGTGGGGTGAAATGCTGTGATACGGTCTGGTCCTCTGCTCCTGCTATTGCAGTCCAAGGCTGCTCAGTCCCAATTCTTACTCCCTACCTGAGGGTGGTGCTAACTTTCCATTCATTGCTTTACAAGTCCTGATACCACCTTCACCAACCTCTGCTGTAATTCCTACTGTGGGGTGCCTTTTTGATCCTGCCTCAGGCAATGTGGGGATATCCCAGGGCTCTACTGTCCTGAGGTGCAAAGCTATTTAATTCTCCATGTCTCTCTAACCACAGGTCACTGGGGAAGGGTTAGCTGTTCCATTTACTATGCATGCATCCCTGTAGTCCTTAATCTTGCTCCTGGTGGTTCTGGCTAGCATTCTGGTGTACAAAAGGAGTAGGAAGAAAAAAAAGGAAAGAAAAAAACAAAAAAGGAAAGCTGGCTAATCATCAGGGAGGGAGCAGCTCATGTCAGCAGAATTTACTGCTGGACTGTAGTGGCTTCTGTTTCAGAGAAAGCAGAAGAGGCAGGGGACCTTGTATCCCAAGCTTATCCTGATCCTGTATGAATTGATTTAGCCACACTATTTTAGTATTTTCTCTCTCTCTCTCTCTCTCTCTCTCTCTCTCTCTCTCTCTCTCTTCCCTCCCTCTCCCATCTCCCTCTCCCTCTCCCTCTCCCTTTCCCTCTCTTTCTTTTAAGAATTCCCTATGGCAGAGTCTTGTCCTTATCCAGTGACCCACTGGCAGCCAAGTGGGCTGGCTGGTCATCTTATTATATATCTTTTGGCCATCTGTCTTTACTGGGTACTTAAGACCAAGTTAAAGTGAGACCTGTGTTAATTAAAATTAGCCTCCTGCTATCTATCAAGGTCAGTTAGTTCTGCTCAGATATTACTTTGGAACCATATAGAGAGCCTATAAGCTCCTTTGTCAGTATCGTCATCAGAGTGGGTCACAGCCTTCTTCAGCCAAGTTGCTTTCTGTGAAAGCATGGGAGACATTTTTTTCTTGGTGACCCTACTTTGGCACACTGTATGCTTGTGACTGCATGTCTTCTTGAGTCTAGCAATCTCCTTGCTCAGGGGTTGGGTGACTCACCAAAATTGTAGGATCTCATAGAAAGAGGCTTCCTCATGTCCTGGGTCCTCACTGACCTTAGAGGTCTAGGGCCAAAATACTGGCTGGGCTCTTAGCCCAGTTACCTTTCTAATTACAGTTTCTACACCTTAGTTGTTAATGTCACTGATCTCTTCTAAACTCATTAGTATTGGAGATACTAATGGAGAAGGGAGTTCAGTGGGAGAAGTGAGTTCAACTATTATAATTTCATCTGAATATCAGACATTTCAAAATATAAAGTATAGCCAGAAGGCTGTTTTTCCTACCAACTATGATTGTTTCAGTAGTTGTATCCCTATTGAATGTTAAGGGACAACATTTATATAGTTCACAGAGAAAACTTGCAATTAAGCGCTGCACATAGTATTTTTGCATGGCAGTCATGGTGACATTATTTTTGTAATACACTTAAATGTTCATCTCACCATAGAATAGCCTTTTTAGTCAACATCTCCACCTGATCACAATGTATTAAATGACATGAAGAAAACTCTCACTTAATTTGTTGTCTTTTAATAGGATGTCATCTAAAGAGAATGTACCAGCCCATAAATGTACCTTAGAAGTCTATAATATCTAGCCTCACATTTTAGTGTGTGACATTGTTTGGACTCTTTGGTACATAAGCATCCATAAGTGTGGTGAAACATATGACATACAAATTGCACAAGCTTTTTAAAGCTATTATTTGACTGGTGATTTCATGCTGACATGATATGTCCTTTTTATCACAAGTAGCTGGAGTGCAAGAGAAAAGCAGTTATCTGAGTCTTTAAAAAGATTACTACCAAAAACAATCCTGGTTTTATATATTAGAAGATCTGTACACCCAAAAGGCATGAATCTATTTAGTACACTATGAAGTTAGCAATAATATCTATCTCAGCTATGTGAACCTCTTTATCCTTAATTTAGTTTTGTACCAAGAGCATTTTTAACAAAAATTTACCACAAAATACTTAACCTTTTGACAATTGCTAATGTAAACATATCACAATAATACATTTACCAGAGTTTACTGGGGGTATACCTCCTATAAGGCTATGGAAATAATTGTGTCACATTAGTGAACAAAGATGGGAAGAAAATATTTCTAGGCAGCTGTTACTTTATTCACCAGAGGGATTCCTGACCAGCATTTTCCCTACACCAAAGAGATCCCCATTTAATTATCTTTTAAAAAGTTTTGATGACCTATGAGAGCCAGATCATAATAATTAACACATTGTTTTTGACCAATGAAGGATCCTCAAGTTATTGTACACAGACAATGATATGTATTGTATTTATAAAACCAATCTTGACATCACCCTGGTCAGCTAGCAACCTGGGTGGAAGCATGCCCTTAGTGCTAATGACAGTTATAAGCCAACTTAAATTGTAGACAAATATTTTAAAAATCCAAAAAGACAAAAAGAAGGGAAAAGCTATTCTCAAAAAAACAGCTGTAAGTATTGTTGGCAGTCACAATTTGAACAGGCAGATAGATGGATACACATAAGACAACTGTTGATAGACCAGCATGTACTCAGGTATATTTGGCCAACTTGAATTATAATAAATCTCTTTTTTAAAGAAAAAAATTAAAAAATTAATAAAAAAAGAAAAATATTTTTTTAATATGTGAGATTACTGTATTTCCTCATAAAAGGAATGTTTCAACAGATTTTTACAGGTGTCAACAAACCTTTTTTCAAACTGGGTACACATCAAATCTAGCATCATGGGAGTTTTATTATGCAAAGAAAGTTTTAAGCTATCAATACCAATGTCAGGATACCACACAAAACATCCAAAGGAGCATCTTTCAACTTGTTTTTGAATAGTTCACAAAAATTTCCTACATAATTCAACATACAACAGAGAAATCATGCATCTTTTTCTTGCACTTTGCATACAATGGAAAAATGTGTGTGTGTGTGTGTGTGTGTAATATATATGTGTAAAGTTTAATGGGCACTAGAAGATGGACAGTTTAGTAAATCTGTAGGTGAGAAATGTAATAAAAATAATCAGTATTTATTCAACATCTACCACTTCCATAACCAAGTATTATTTTAATAATACCCACTGACAATTAGGCTTCTGGACTATACTTATTTTTTTCACTTTGTAGTACTGCTCCTCACCTTGGTTCTTTACAACTACTGACAGAAAACTGATGAAAAGTAGGGCAAGCATTTGCAAAAACAGAAACAATCCTCCAGCTTATTTTAAGCGTGATACTTATGATGGAACATATTCCCAAGCAATGACTGAAACTATCAAGAAATCACCAGAACTGAATTTTCCAATATGTTTTGCCCATATGTACTTATTTCCAACAGAGGAACTGAAAATCAAACTTAGTATTTAGTTTGGGGGTGTAATGGAAAATTCAGCCACCAATGAAAACAAGATAAAATATCTCTCCCCAGAAGGGGAACTAAACTTTCAGGCATAATTAAAAATGAGTGAGTGAAGAGAAAGTCATCCCAGTCACAGCTCAAGGTACAGCAAAGGGAAAAATACAGTTACCTCTTCTCTAGTGACTTTTTTCACCAAGATATGATGAATGATAGGAAAGCCAGGGTTGAACACAAAGACAAAGAGCCATGTGCCAATGTCCATCAATAGGCTGGTTTTGATTCCTCTATGGTAATGATTACACCTGATTCCTCCATGTAACTGGCTGGAGGAGTAGAGAGAACCCCAGGGCCCTTTATTCTTGCTAACCAGCTGGGAAGATGAATCTGAGCTATAGGATCCCTGCCTCAGAGTGCACCCCAACTTCCAATGGTCACATTTTCAATCAAAGCAAGGCTTAGGGAGCCTCATATGGCAGTCCCTTGTAAGGTTGCCAGACTTTCTGCAGTGGTAGAAGATGAGTTTAGTTGTCAGGTTGTTCTTGGAGCTCCAAGAATCAGACTTATGCTCTGTTCTTTTTAAGACCAAAACAAAAGCAGCCACTTCTTTTTGGTCTCATGTTTCCTCCCTAACCTTATCTTCTTCCTGGGCTCAATTATCATCTGGAGCAAGTGATCATCTGGAGCAAAAGCCAACTTTTGTAATTTTTTCTTATCTGGAGCTGGTTTGGTGATAAATCTGTCTCTAAGAATAATTTGTCCTTCTGTCAAATCAGGAATTATGGATGTATGTTTCATCAGTTCCTCTCATAAATGATCTAAGAAGAAAGAGGAGTCTTCACCTTTCTCCTGATAAATTGTTTTTTGACAATTTAAAATAACTAGAGGTCTTGGTTTTTGTCCTTCTTAGACCTTCAAGAATACATACCTCAAAATGTTTTCTAATCCCAATCTCCCATCTGGTTTTCAGGCTAGCAGAAGTCTTGAGTAGGAACTACTTTGGTTCCAGAGGAGATTTATTGTTCCCTTATCTGCCTATTTTCTGACTTTTCAAAACTAAGATAATATTCATTCCCAAATGTAATACCGACTTGTAATGCTGCTTGTTTCCCAGAAGTTAATGTTTGATTAAAGAGTAACTTTACATCTTCCCAATTTACTCTATAGGACTAAGTCTCTAAAAACTCAATGTGCTCATCAGGGTCATCTAAAAACTTTCCTAGATCTTGTTTGGTCTGTCTTAGCTCACTGAGAGGAAAGGACATATAAACATGGGTATTCATGGATGGCTTATAGTTCTACTTTGAGCACGAATAAAAATTATTTCTTAATGTAAAGAAAGTCTGAACATAAGGTAACTCTAACCATTTTTTCTTTCTTACAGTACAATCGTAGTTGTGAAATAGCACCATAATTAATACTTGCCTCTGTATTCCATTTTGGCTCTAGAGAGTAGGCAGATAATGCACAAGTGCAGAAAAATATCGAATTCAACATGTAAAGTTGGAACATCTTTCAGGGATTAAGAATATACTCCAGATTCCTGGACTGAGGGCAGAGAAAACAAGGTCACACCAGGAAGCAAGCCCAGTCTGGAAACCAGTGCCAGGCACAAGCTGCCTCCAGAGTAGGAACAGCCAGATCCAAACCCCTCTGGCACACAAATTGGAAAACAAGAAGTACCAATCCTCCCACTCCCATGAGCAACAGGTTTAACTGGAGAAACACAGGCTGACAATAGCTATCAAGGTGCAATGCCATTGGATACCTGTGGTGCTTTGGTGTTTCCCTAACATTGCACACATTGAGCTGCTATGAACACGGGTGCACATATATCACTGTGATATGAACTTTTCAGTTCTTTGGGGAAAATACCCAGGAGGGGAATAGCTGGATTGAATGAAATTTCCAATCCTAGTCTTCTGAGAAATCTCCATACTGATTTCCATAGTGGTTTCACCAGTCTACACTCCCACCAACAGTGGAGCAGTGTTTCTTTTCCCCACAGCCCCACCAACATTTGTTATCAGTTGATTTCTTAATGGCAGCTATTCTTTCCAGAGTAAGGTGGAATCTCAATGCTGTTTTAATTTGCATTTCTCGAATGACCAGTGATAGTGAACATTTCTTCATGTATTGATTTGCCATTTGTATATCTTCATCTGAGAACTATGTTCATCTCAGATGCCCATTTTTGGAGAAGGTCTTTTAGTTTGGAGGGCTAGATGTTTTTCACTTCTTTATATATTCTGGATGTAAGTCCTTTGTCTGAGGGGTTGTTCGCTAAAATTCTTTCCCACTCTGTGGGTTTTCTGTTCACTCTGTTGGTGATTTCTTTTGAAGTGCAAAAACTTTTCAATAATATGAGATCCCAGTTATTGATTTTTGCAAAGTTTCTTGAGCAATTTGGGTTTTATTCATGAATTCTCTGCCTACCCCTATGTCTCCAAACTTTCTACCTACCTTGTCTTCCAGCAGGTTTAGTGTTTCTGTTTTAATATTTAGGTCATTAATCCATTTAGACGTTAGTTTTGTGCATGGTGATAGGCATAGATCTAGTTTCAGTCTTCAGCAGGTGGAGAGCCAGTTTTTCCAACACCATTTATTAAAGAGGCTATCTTCTTCCAGTGAACATGTTTAGCCCTTTTGTCAAATGTCAGGTGGCTGAGTGTCTTTGTAGTTGTGCTTGCATCTTCTAATCTGTTCCATTGATCCTCAGGTCTATTTCTTTGCTAGTACCATGCTGATTTTTTCACTGCCAGCACACAATCTTATATCTTTTAGAGAACTCAAATTTTGACTCCTGCAGATGTTTTATATAAGTACAAATTATCAATATATGTTTAAAGAAGGAAGCGTTGCTTAGCATTAAACCACTGTTACATAGTTAGAAACAGAGCAAAGTAAACAGATCACAGTGTAGCATCCTCTGTCCTGCAAAAGAGATCATCTTTGAAGACAGACAGAAGCAACGATTCACTTGGAGAATTTTGTCCTGGGCCTTAGGGCAAAGAAGTCTCAAGACTCTTGTTTTATCTATCTAATCACCTAGGCAATTTCTAGCAGCTAGACAAGGCTACACATCATTCAAAATCAGCCCTAAAATTTCTGTGTCACAGATTGACCATATACTCATCAACTAGCTACCACAATTCATAAATCAGTAAAGGCCTGGCCATCAGTTTTAATTGTACATGAAAGAAGAAAAAGGCGACTAAAAATCTCTCATTTATTCTGTTAGCAAATATAAAACATACATGTAGACTCCCTTCCCTGATAGCTGCTTTTCCATGAAAGGCAAACGGTTGTTGTAAGTTACCTCAGCTTAGCCCCATGGAGGAAAGAGAAGTTTGCCATCAAAGAGTTTTAACCTACAAAATCAAAGCATGAAAAGTAGATAGACACTCAAACATTGTCAGTGCAAACCATTCTGTTTAGTGATCCAATGTAAACTTAGTAGTATGGTCATCTGTCTTACACACTTACACATACATACAGTTCTATCCTTTAGAGCACTTTCCTTCCCTGTCTTCTTTACAATATCTATTATACATATTATACAATATCTTATTATTCTTTCAGGTTTTATTATTTTTTACACAATATGTAATTTATCAACTAGTGATTTCTTAGTGCTAATATTTTTTAAAATTCTGTATTATTTCTACCCTTTTTTCTGTTTTGTTTTGTTCTTTTTTCTTTAAATAAAAAAAGATGCTAGATAAGTGGAGATTGTCTGCTAGTTGCCCATTCGGGTTGTTGGGACCTCCCCTCTACCGAAGGATCTTTGTGTATCTGCTGAAAAGTTGCCCCAGCCATGACCCCTCAGTGGTCCTTTCTGTGTCCACTAGCTCTGTGCAATCAGAGCTGTCTCCAGAAAGAAATCCAGTTGCCCTTCTGATCACCATCCATTGGCCATTGGTTTCAATGAGAATGGGGATTCACCAGGGGGTACTGGAGAAACCTATTCTATCCTTTGAAAGTGGCAGCCACCCTAAAAGCAATGACTACCTGGAAGAGTAACCACTTTTTGGTTTCAGCATTCTATAAGGGACAGATAAAAGCCTGAGTTAAATACAAGCAGAGATTTCATAAAAAGACATATTTTCTATCTTACACACTTAAACATACATGCAGTTATATCCTTTAGAGCACTTTCCCTCCCTTTCTTTTTTATAATAGCTATTACAAATTTCGAATCTTATTACTCCTACAGTCTTTATTACTTTTTACACCAGAGAGACAATGTGATATTTATAAATATGATTCTTATTTATTCCACTCATGAAGATAGTCTCCAGTATTACTAATTTTTTGTTGGATCATTGAACAGAAAAGTTTGCACTCTCATTGTTTGTCCACCTTCTATGCTTTAATTTTGTGACTTGAGCAACTATTTCTAAGATAACAATATGTAATTTATCAACTAGTTATTTCTTAGCCTTAATTTTTTTTGAAATTATGTGTTATTTCTACCCTTTTTTCTGTTTTGCTTTTTTTTCTCTTTAAATAATTTTTTAAAAGACGTATTTTACATTTTTAAAAATTTCCCTGTAACTAGTACAAAATCCCCTAGATGGCGCTTTAGCATTACCTTTTCTTAGTAAACCCCAGCAATCAAGTTTAAATATAGTATAAGATCTTGCCTTTAAAGTGAAATGTCTCATCAAAAAAAATCACGTTCTTTCTGTTCTCAACTTAAATGTACAAAAAAAAAAGACAGACAAGCAACTGACAAGGAATATTCAAACCCAGGTGACAATTTTGATTACCTGTTATAATTCAACTGCCCAGAAATAAAAGCTAACTCTTACCTCCTGTTAGTTATTTCTCACCTCGTGGACCTCCAAGTATGTTACAGGGGTGATATCAGAAACCCCAAACATAATATAAAGGAAATATAACTCTCAACCTGTTAGATGCCTGATACACTGAGTTCAGGTTCTCTGAAGATCGAAGAATGGATTCTAGGAACAATGGAAGTTAATTAAGTAGAAAGATATTTATTGAGAGGATAGAAACTCCTGTCAGAGAAACAGGAGGGGTACAGAATGGCTAGGTGTGGACCCCACTGTATAAGGATATTTTATAGAGCAAAATTCACGTGGGTACAATGTGAGTTTCAGCTATGATCAATCAATAAGATTATAAAATAGCTGCTTAAATAATATTGATCCAGAAGGGATCAATAGCAAGTCACAAGTCACATAGCAAGTGGGCATGGAAAGACCAGAGAACTTCGGTGGGTGATGGGGTCTGAGGTCTTGGCTGCCCACTGGGGTGACTGATACCTATCTAGACCAGGAGTTATCACTAATCTCACCCAGTGGGGAGGATGTAGATCTGGTCCTTTTGTTGCTATCTTTGAGTCCTGGTTTCCTGCTTATGTGTCTCTGGCCACAGCTATAATGGGTTTTTCACCTTTTGTTTTGACTACCTGGAGGACCCAGCCCTGTCTCACTGCCTGTGATATTTCTACCTAACTCAGTTCCCTGTAATACTGGAACTCCCTGAGGACTGGAATGTGTTTGCCATGCCTGGAGTACACACCCCACACCAGGCCTCATCTGCTTCTCTTAATCCTGAGCCCCGGGACTTGGACCAGGATGGCAAGTAAGAGGCAGTCGGGTGGAAAAGTGTAATGAGATATTGTTGGGTGTCAGCAAGAGCAAAGGGTAACATAGAGATGTGGACGGAGAGGTCAGGAAAGGCCAGGAGGCCAGGAGACAGGCCTGGTGCGAGTGCAGAGAGAGTGGGCCTGCACAGACCCCTGCCCACCCTCACTGCCTCTGCCACCTCCAGCCATCAGGTTCCTCCTCCACAAAGGCAGCTGCTCTGCAGTCCAGGAGGCCACGCCCAGGGCAGCAGGATGCCAGGTGTCCCCACAGAGTTATCTGATCTTTCTTGCTTCCTCCTTCCTTCCTTCTTTCCTTCCTTATCTCTCTGTCTCTTCCTCCCTCTCTCTCCATCTCTCTCTCCCTCCTCTCTCTTTACTACTGGGGCTTGCACCAAGGGCCTTCTCACTGAGCTATGTCCTCAACCCTTTTTAAGAAACTATTTTACTAAAAGTAAAACAAAGATTAAGCCACAACTATATGGCAGGGACAATGGCCAGAGGCACGTATGAGATGAATATGCAGAGATAAAGGTCTTTTGGGAATCACATCGGCAAAACCTCCCAGAAAGGAAATGCATGGTTAAAGATGCACAGCCTACAAGGCCACAAGTGCAAGTAGTATAAAACACACTGCCTGAAGTGACATATGCTCTGCCCTGGTCCTTCCACAGCTCTGACTAATTACGTAGATTAGCAGCTAAGGTCAGCCATGTAGCAGACCTTCCTGTACATCCCCAGTCTTTCCCCTGTCTCAGACATGAATTCCTGCACATGTCCTTCATATGCATATACACACACAGATGCACATACATACACATACATATACATATATATACGGGTATATCTGAAGACAAGCTATGCGGTGAGTCTCAGCTTTAAAGTTAAGTTTATGGTGTTAAGACTACATAAGTTTAATATATACAAAGTAAGTAATAGGTGCTCTCTGTTATATATGTTTAGACCTTAAGGATATATAATGATCAAAATCTGACATCTCTTTAAACTTGGTCTTGACATTTAAACTTTTTTTTCAAGTCCATTTTATTCAAAGATAAATAGAAAGAAAAGAAAGAGAGAGAGAGAGAGAGAGAGAGAGAGAGGAAGGAAGGAAGGAAGGAAGGAAGGAAGGAAGGAAAAGAAAAAAGAAACAGAGAGAAAGAAAGAAGAAAGAAAGAAAGAAAGAAAGAAAGAAAGAAAGAAAGAAAGAAAGAAAGAAAGAAAGAAGAGGAAGAAAACTATAACAAAATTTTAAAGCACGTCAATCAGGAGGTAACAATGTTACATACATTGTGCACTGTCAACCCCAAATCATTCACCCAGAGCACAAAACATCTGCCTTCAATTGTCTAAACACCACCAGTACAAATCTTTCAATGAACTCAGAGAAATTAGTAGTATAACTATCTTAACTATTTTTTTTTAATTTTTAAGGTAGTAAAATACCACTGAACAAGATGAAACAAAGCCAGTTGAGACAGTGTAGTGAAATTGGTACAGAGCTTCACAACAGGTTACCAGGATAACAGTAACAGGTACCATATTATATCTTGTTTTCTTCACAATAGTTGTTCTTTCAATCAGGTATAGCAAAATCAAAGGAAATACAGAACATTATAGAACTTATCAACACAGAATATTGAATAGAGTGATATCATTAATCAGAACAAAGCAAAACAGTGATAAAAATAGTTGCCTTCAAAGAGATGGTAGAAGGAAATCCCCCTTATTTGCTATATTGCACATAGTCAAACTCTCAAGAGATGCTCAGATCTCTGGCTTCCACTTGATGATGGGGGAGGGGGGTGTTTGAATCTCAGCCCGCACACCAACAGGTTCACAGCCACTTACCAGGGTGGCGAGCTGGCTGCTTGGTTTCTGAGCACCCTAAGTTCCAACATGAGGTGGATCTCAGGAGACACTGATGGTTCTCGCCCTGGAGCGGCCATGGCTCGCCAGGCCACAGCCACTTACCAGGGCAGCAACCTGGCTGCTTCATTTCTATCTTAACTATTTTTATATACATATACAGACACATATACATGTTGTTTCTTTCAGCTTGTCACACTAACAAAACAATATGATGCTTATTTCACTAATGAATATGTTCTCAAGGTGCATCCATTTACCTATAAAAGTGTTCAGTTTATCATTCTTTATGGCTGAGTTGTACTCCATTGTATAAAAATCCCACATCTTTTTTTATCCATCTTTCAGACTGATATTTAAACTTGATCTATATCTGTTGACATTTAAATTTGATCTATATCTGTAAGCTTTGATTAAGTAAGAATTTTTGGTTATTGTATAAATGAGACACACTTGTATACTGGGTAATGTCTATTTGAGGTCATTACCACTGTTTCCTAAACTTACCAGAGCTGTAAAGATGTCTTTCATTCTTATCAGTGCAATTATACCATAAAACCTGTTAAAGGAATTTAAAATTTGCCTTGAGCGTAGAAACTAAATAGGCATAGATTTCTACATAGTTTTGATACCAATTATTGTTAATCTCATAGCATGTTAAATTTTATATGTTTGCTTTCCAAGTGTACATACTTTCAAAGAAATAAAACAAAACATCTCAGCACACTAACGATTTCCATCTACAGCTGCTTATGGTGATAAATTTTTTAGGCTTTCCCTTACTTGTGCCTTATCATTCAATATTTTGTAATTAAACAAAACTACCTGACCAAAAAGTTCTTCCATATTAAAACTATCATTTAAATGTGTTGCAGAGATAGTAACAAACCTTATAATTCCAATCATGTTGTGATTGTTTTGCTAAAATGCTATATTTCCCTTGTTCTGAATTTTTCCCTGTGAAACTTTATAACCTTTATCTATTAACATTCTATAGGAATTCAAATTCTAAAACAACCAGGATTGGTAAAATGTACTCCTCAGGCAGGATTATTCATGCCTTGTAGTTTGAAAAGTAATGAAATTTAGCAAAACAATGTGACTTGTGAATATTTTGGGAAACATAAACTCCTTTATGTCACTGTAGACACTTATTCAGGGTCTATCTAAGCTTCTGGCCAACCAGGTGAAACTGCCAAACGTGAAATGTCATTTACTTTCCTATTTTTTCTGTTACAGGCCTGCCGCTACAAATTAAAATCAATAATGATACTGCTTCTGACTCCCATTCCTTGAAAACATTTTTCCTACTCTAGCATATTAAACACTACACTGATCTTCTTTATAATCCCACTGCACAAGCAATTGTAGAAAGAGCCAATGGCCTCCTTAAAATTCAATTATTAAAACAGAACAGGAAATGCTTTAAATGTTCTAGATAGAAGTTCTTTGTCTGAGGAACAGTTGGCTAAAAATTTTTCCTAGTTTGTGGGTTTTCTTTTCACTCTGTTGGTGATTTCTTCTGAGATGAAAAACCTGTTGATATTTTGAAGTATTGCCTGTACCATTTGGTTTTTGTTCATGAACTCTCTGCCTACCCCTATGTCTTCAAGATTTCTACCTAGTTTTTCTTCCAGTAGATTTAGTGTTTCTGTTTTAATATTTAGATCTTTGATCCATTTTGACTTTAGTTTAGTGCATGGTGATAGGCATAGGTCTACTTTAAGTCTGGAGCATGTGGAAAGCCAGTTTCTCCAGCACCATTTATTCAAGAGTCTGTCTTTCTTCAGATGAACATATTTGGCCCCTTTGTCAAAGATAAGGTGGCTGAGTTTGTTTGTAGTTGTGTCTGCATCTTCTAATCTGTTCCACTGATCCTCAGATCTGTTTTTTTGCCAGTACCATGCTGATTTTATCACAGTAACTTTGTAGTATAATTTCAAGTCAGGGATTGTGAAGCCTCACTGTTGCTGGGAATGTAAGCTGGTACAACCACGGTGGAAATCAATGTGAAGACTCCTCAAAAAACTAGGATTATAGGTCCCATTCAACACCCTTATTTCCCTTCTGTTTTTCCAGAAGAATTGAAAACATCATATCATGACAATATATGTGCACCCATGTTTACAGAGCACAATTTGTAATAGCTAAGTCTTGGAAACAATCCAAGCACCCATCAACCAAGACATGGATAAAAAAGATATTTTTATACGACGGAGTATTACTCAGCTATAAAGAAAATATACACAGGCCAGGGATTTAGCTCAGTGGTTTAAGTGCTTGCCTGGTAAGTGTGAGGTCATGAGTTTGATCCCTGGTACAAAGAAAGGAAGAAAGAAAGAAAGAAAGAAAGAAAGAAAGAAAGAAAGAAAGAAAGAAAGAAAGAAAGATGAAAGACTTTTATAGATAAATGGGTGCAGCTAGAGACCATACTCATAAGTGAAATAAACCAGACTTGCATATGTAAACATCATATTGTCTCCCTAGTATAAGAAACTGAAAGGATAAATAAGATCCAAAAGGTACAATAGATATTGTGAAAGAGAAAGAAACTGCTCAAAAGGAAAGAACAACTGGAATGGGGAAAGCAGAAAGGAAGGAGGGGGAGTATATATATATATATATATATATATATATATATATACATATATATAAATGCAAGATAGCTAAGATAATTGTACTACCAATTCTATTAGTCCATTGAAGGGAACAGTTAGTGATTATACTGTTTGAGCAATTTTTCATGCCTATATCTGATAATTTGAGGAACTATTTTGAAGACAATATGCAATATAATAACCACTGTTAATTTCTTATCATCTTGTTTTGAAACTCCATATCATTATTGGTTTTTTATTCTCTTTTCTTAAAAAACAGGAAATTCTATAGAGAAGTTTCCTCCCATGTAACAACTCTCTAAAGCACTCTTGAAATTTTTTCAATTGTAATTCTGATGGATTTACATCAGTTGAAAAGCATTTTGTACTGGCAAAAGAAAGACCTAACCTTCTGGTTTTGTGCTTGACAGAGGTCACACTGGGGCAGCACTGAGCAGGCTTTCCAGTCAGTCCATTGGCTTGGATATTAGCTTGTGAGTCTGTCCCAAGGACTAAGTGGCAGAAACAGAACTCTCCATGCCAACAATTGAGGTAGAGGGCTGTCGTGGCCTGTGACACTGTGACAACCCTGAAGGCAAGGTAACACTGCAGCTGAGGACACTGTCACTCACAATTCCAGGGCGATAACTGCCAACCTCAGAGATAAAGCATATCGTTCACTAAGCAAAGAGTGACTGCTGGGAAAGTCTTTGTTCCAGTTTTCACAAGGCCTTGTTCACTTCCGTGCCTTTCCTGCCTCAGCTACTTCCCCGCGCTTCCCTGCCTGCCCCGGGTACGTTAAGGACTCAGTAGATAGCGGCCAGTCAGAGAAGTCAGAGTCTTAACCACAAGGGCTCAGATCTTCCTGGATCCATGTTTACTAAATTACTTTTTGTCTATTGTCTTTTATCTTTGGCCATACACTCGCCCAGGGAATTGGGAGACAGACCAGCTCCCAACAGTATCGGTAACTGTTATCTGGCCTTAAATAGCTGGACCCCATGGAATGGCTCACTTAGGGGAGGAGTAGCCTTCAGCTTTATCACGCACAGGTCTCTCTGGGTTCCATCAGGGCCGCTCATCCATATCATGTGGCACCAACTGAGAAGCAACCCCATCCCCAACCTTTGGGCAGTGGCTCTACACTGGTCCCAAGAAGGGGCAACAGGAGGAGGAGAACGGCTCTGTTACCTTCTCGGGACCCATCTGGGGAAAGATCAGACAGCTCACCACAGAGGCTGAACAAGCGCTTCAGAAAACCCCATCCTTCCACCCCAGAAAAGTTCTTCCTGGCAGTGGTAGCACAAGTCATCTGTAAGACAGCAAAAGTAAAGGGATCCCTGTATATTCTGCTTCTGTTTATCTGTACACAAAAAGTAAGTGGCATGTATGTTGAGCACATATACTTACATTTCCTGCTTTTGATACTCAGGGAAGACCCTGAGCCTCCTCTCTTTTTCAACAATACCTCTTAGACTGGCAGGGCCTGGCTACCTTCTCCTGGCTCTTGAGGAAATTGTGGTAGGGATTATGGCCACCATGGGTGTTACAGTGGCTGGAATTTACTAACTGGTTCTTTGGGGCTGAAGAATTATCCCTCTGTTTGGAATCCAAACACCTCTTTTTGTCATCTCCAGTGGTACAAAAATCCTATTTTCATTGGGCCCAACCACACTGATAGGGCCTGTCGTCAGGTCTTTATCAACACTGCTGGATTCCTAGCTACTATCTGGGAGGCATCCCCAACACCCAATATTCCTGCGTGTTCTCATTCATGGGTGCCTATAAGAGACGGCCTAGATTTGGGGTGGACTTCATGTCAGTGCACCAATCTCTCCATCATTCATCTTTCTTACAATATAACCCTAGGAAATTGAGGACCTCATCATTTGATGGCATTAGAATCTAATTCTCCCTGGAATTTCATTTTGCCTTTCAGTTACAGTGGCCACCCACCTTCCTGGAATCCTGGGATTACTGGACCCTTACTCAGGTACTTACCATTCCCCTGTTAGGAAACCCACATGGCCACTCCCTTGTTCGATCACATTGTCAGAACTGGGAGCTATCAATTGATAGTGAAGCTCACAGAGATTTCTATGCCTCTGATTAGGTCATGATCTATAGCTGCCAGCGTGGGCCAGGAAAGTCCGACAAACACACCCCTGTGTGCCTGCCACCATTGGAGGAGTCCCAGTGTATCCACACAGGCCAAGAGAAGAAGCAGCCCTGGCACCATGCACTCATGGCCATCGGGGAGGTCTAAGTGTAGGCACGTGGACCTGGAGAAGCCCTCTCCATGCCCCACTGTCTCCCCAGGAACCTGGGTTCTGTGAAACCCAGATACCTGGCCTATTCCCATACCCTATGGAGAGGCAGCCAAGGTGGGAAGCAACTAGGACCCCACAATGGGCTTGTTGGGAGGAACCCAGGAAAATGTCAAGATGAAGCAAAAGGCAATCTCAGGCCTCCAACCCACACAGAACAAGTCTGGGAGATACAGTCATGGAAGAAAATGGAAGTGACACACCTGAAATCTCTGAGAGGATAGCCACGAAAGTAAAGAAATTTCAAAAACAGAAAATTACAGCATAAGGACTACGCTTTATAGGCAGTAAAATTTTATATTTTACATGAAATTGTACAGTATCAACCCTAGCTGTAAAGACTGAAAGATGTAAATGCAATCTCTAGAGTAATCATTTAAACAAATGTAAGAGAACTAGATCTAACTAAAAAGTTAACAGTGGAAGTAAAATGAAATCTCACTTCACTTGGGTGAAATAATAAAAAAGAATAGCAAAACTGAGTTTTTAAGTAAATTAAATCCAAAAAAAGTTACTCTAGATCAACTCAATGATGTCATCTATTGGCTGATTTCCAAAAGATGGTTCTCTAGTCTCAGGTTTCACATTTAGAATCTTTCTGGTATAGAATAATTTTCTTTTGCTCTTTCTTACAATGCTAAGAACTTCCTGTGTACTATTTCAGGGGTGCTATATAGTGAAGCCTTGATGACCACTGAGACCAGTGTCCATCTTCCCTTCATGCTGTCCCTTTTTCCCAAACCCATGTCTAAAACAAGAGAGAGAGAGATGCATTGGCCAGAAGTGTATATGAAATGTATGTGGAAAACTAAGGGACTTTTGGAGGTCAATGCCCAAAATCTCCCAGAATACATGATTAAAGATTAATGTATATAGCCTACAGGGCCCAACTATAATTAATTAAAGGTAAAAAATTGTTTTCTTGATAATGAAAGGGAAAGAAAGTGCTCTAAAGGATATAATTGTATGTATGTTTGTGTGCAAGACAGATAACCATACTGCTAAGTTTTTGTTAGTTCATCAAATGGTTTGTACTGTCATTGTTTGATTGTCCACTTTTTAGGCTTTGATTTTGTGACTTGAACAGCTACTTCTAAGATAACAATATTTAATTTATCAACTAGTGATTTCTTACTGTTTTTTTTTTAAATTCTGTACTATTTCTACCCTTTTTTCTGTTTTGCTTTCTCTAAATAAAAAAATTATTTTCTTTACAGGAAATATGGAAATATCCTCTGAGGCTTAAAATATGCACCTATTATTCTATATTTTTATAATAGATGAAACTTTAAAGAAGACATTTAAATATTAATTCATATCATGAAAATCTCCTTTTAAGTTAATTTCACACATCATATAAATCTAAAATGAACTGCACAAGAAGTCTTAATCATTTTATACAGAAGCACATAAGACCGGATGGTATCTTTTATCTGAAGAGAGGAGGAGGACTACTTTTATTTTTCCACTTTTGAGGCATGGTCTTGCTAAATTGTCCAGGCTGGACTGTAACTTGAAAAACTCCTCCTCAGTCTCCCACAGTGCATTGGTTATAGACATGTGCCCCAGTGACATGACGATACTATTTTCAGGTAGTGGAGATGAAGCCATCACGGCTAGGGTAGCTGAGCAAGATGGGGAGGGTGGTTCCGGAGGCCACAGCTTTGCTCACCTTTACTCCCTGACTTTTCATCATCCAGCCCAGGTGAAGCGTGTAGTGAAGAGCACTTAGTATGCAGGGCTGGGGTGGCACCCTAGCCACCAGCTCAGTTCCCCCACCGAAGCTCCTTTCCTCAGAGTTCGTCCCACCAGAGCCCAGGCTGGTACCCAAGCAGCAGGTGGGTAGAGCCAGTGGAGGACTTTTAATCCCATATAAATCTGGCAAATCCTCAGTCCAGCCTCAGGACAGGCATCCAGGCCATTCACTGTCCACGTGGCTAAGCCACCATGAGAGGACACTGCACAAAGCCTAAGGTCCATTGCCACTTCTCCAGGATGCTGGCCAGACCCCCAATGAGGAAACAGCCTAGGTTTGGGATAAGTCTGGAGCAGCAACCTCAAGTTCTCTTCTGAGATACCAGGTTTGAAGCACTGGCTCCACAGTCCATGGATGTGGACCGAGACAGAGTGTTGGTCTGAATGACCTCTCAAGGACAAGCACAATCCCTGGCACCACGCAACCCAAAGCCACTGGTGTACGTAGCAACAGAGTGCAGCCCCGGACCACTGCCAGGGCTCCACAGTGAGCTGCAAGGGCAGCCTCAGCCCTTAATGCTCTAAAATACCCACATCTATGTCCCATGTAATGCTCTCTGAGTCTGCCTGCCGGGGCAAGTTCCTGAGGGTCCTACCGTCCTGTCCAACCCTGTAAATGTGCTAGAAGTACAGGGGAAGAGAGAGGCACAAGGCTTGTCACCGTGTGCCATGGCTGGCCTGGGGCTCCAGTGAGGGCCAGGATCTGGGCTCGAAGGAGCCAACTTTTCCTTTGCTGTCCAGCCCATCCACTGTCAGAAGCCCAGGGCCTATTGGACAGGAGCACTCTTTGCATTGTTTCTTTTTGGTTTTTTTCTATTATTAGTATTATTACTATTAATTTTTTTGTTTATTCAGACAGAACACTGTAGTTCAGGCTGGCCTTGAACTCACTACAAAGCCCAGACTGGCCTTAAACTTGTGGCGGTCCTCCTGCCTCAGCCTCCTAATGGCTGTGGTTAGAGGTGTACACCACTATGTCTGACATATTTTTTGTTCTTTGTGGGAGCAGGGTCAGGACCTCACCCCACAAATGCCCATTCTGGTTTCACAGGGTCAGACAGAGATGACAACTTATCTGGACCCACGCTGCCAACCAAACACCAGGGGAGTGAAAAGAGAGGAGACACAGTGAGCGCTCAGAGGGAAACGTTATCCTGGCCACATGCTGGAGCTCTGGGCATGTTCTTCTTGTCACCTGTCACCTTTCTCTCTCTTTACCTTGCAAAATCCTGTCCGGGGGGTGGGGGGGAAGGCAGGTATCTTGCCATGTGATTCTGAAGGCATTTTTGGCAATTGACTCACCCTTCCTGGATTTAGCAAAGGATTGATAGGCCGCCATAGAGCAGGCAGCAGCCAGGTGGCCTATAAATAGTTCCTTTGGTGGTCATCTCAGTCATCACCTTCCTCCTTCCGCACATCCCAGGCCTGACCTCTGCTCTGAAGCCATGGCCCTGCACCTCCTTTGTCTGGGCCTCATGCTGCCGGGGGCCCTGCAGACCCCAGCCCAGAGGACCTCTCCCACTGTGCTCTCAAGGCCATCCCTGAACATGGTCCCCTTGCAGCCAGACTTCCAGGAAGACCAGGTAAGGGCTCTGGCAAAGCGCCTGCCAGGAGCACCTGAATGATGGGATGGTGGGAGGAGGCAGAAGAGAGGCAGTGGAGCTCAGAGGCCGTGTTCAGTGTCAGGAGCAGGACCTAGGGAGTCCAGGTCCAGGGCATGCAAGGTGGGCACATCTTTAGTCCCTCTGTGCAGAAGAGAAAACTGAGGTTCAAGAAAGCCCACCAGCTACTTGCTCAGGGTCACCCAATCCCCAAGAACTTAGGGCTGACTCCTCACCCAGGGTCCCTCCTGGTCCTGCAGGGACCCAACTTCTGCTACTTTCTCAGGACAACCCCATCCCTAGGCTCAACAGAGGTCCCAGCAGGGACAGAATGGCAGGGGCGACTCTAGGGCCATCCCTGGGTTCTAACTGTCATCACCCTCTTGCAGTTCCAGGGGAAGTGGTACGTTTTAGGTGTGGCAGAGAACACAATTCGGAATGGAAGCCAAAGACTGTTTAAAATGTACAGTGACACCTATGAGCTGAAAGAGGATCACAGCTACAATGTAACCACCAGATTGCTCAGGTAAAGCAACTGGCACCTGGGGGGTTTCAGAAGCGTACCTGTGTCACAGCCACGGGCGACCAAAGCTGAGCGATGCAGTCATTCATCTCACCACGCTGCCCCCAATCGGTCTCCCTCACTCCCTACAATCAGCAGTCATGGGGCAAACGCAGTCAGTAGAAACAGGACAGAGAGCCAGATGGGGAAGGAAGGATACTGACCCAAGGAAGGATACTGGATACTGAAGTAAGAGGGCTACAAATTTGAAGATAACGTGGGCAACTTGGAAAGACCTCTTCCCAAAATAAAAATTAAGAAGTGCTGGGGATGCAGTTAAATGGGAAAGTCTTGGATTCAATCCCCACCACATCCACACACAAAAAGAGTCCCGGAGGTTACAGCAGGGACAGGTGGACTCTGAGTCAGAGCCTCACCCTAGGAGGCAACACAGCAGCCAGGCATTAGCGCGGCCACCCGAGCAGGGGCTGATGAGCATCCCAGAGCAGTCGCTTCTCCACAGGGCTGGGTCTGGCCTGGGGCTCCTGCAGGAACCAAGATCCGGGCACAGCTGTAGCCGGGGAGGGGAGGAGAAACCTGGATGTAAGGCTAGGCAGTCCGAAGCAGGAAAAGACAGAAGTAGGGCAGATGAGAAGTTGGACGGGGAAGCCTGGGCTCATCCACCTGCCCTGGGTTCCAGCTCTGCCTGCTAGGTGAAGCATATGAAGATGCAGGGGCACAAGGAAGGTGGGTTTGGGGGCTGGGCCCTTTGCAGGAATGGGATAGAGTTAGAGGATAGGTCAGGTGCACCAGGTCAGAGCTCAGCATGGAACAGACTAAGGTCAGAAAACATTGCCAGGAAAGATGGGAAAGAAAAGCCATGCGATAAGAGCAGGGATCAGTCCCTGGGGGTCTGCGTGTGGAAGAAGCTACCCGAGGGAGGAGCCGGAGGAGAGAGAATGCTGGAGGAAGGGTGGAGTGGCCAGTGAAAGGCTCAGAATGGAAGGACCAGGACCAAAGCAAGGGGTAGGTGAAGGCCAAGGGTTTCCTGCCCTGGCTGGGATTGGGGCTGGGGTGCACCATTGAAGCCGGGAGCCCTCATTTCCAGTCTAAGGACTTTAAGTCTATCTCATCTCCCTGCTTAGCCTGTATCGTTTCTCTCTCCCAGAGAGCTACCAAGCAGGGGCCAGTTTTGTGACTACTGGACCAGAACTGTTGTCCCTGATGTTCATCCTGGCCAGTTTACCCTGGGTAATATTACACGTAAGTCTTAAGTAGAAGGGTGGGGGGCTAAGTTTAGATTTGGGGGTAGATTCCTACCAAAAGAGCATAGGTCTCTCTCTGTTACTCCACACACCTGCTATTCTGCTGGAAGAAGACCCTACTGACCGTCAAGGTGATAGGGGACAGAATCTTCCTGCCAACTAGGGCAGGGATGACCCTCACTGTCCACATCACAGTTTATGTCGGAACACAGAGCTACACCATGAGAGTGGCCATCACCAACTACACCAAGGCAGCCATTGTGTTCTTCGAGAAGACATTCAGAAACACAGTGTACTTCAAGACCACCCTGTACGGTGAGTCCTTTCTCCACCCACTCCTTGGGGAGGGAGTCATCTTCCCCAAGACCCCAGTGTCTTGCCCAGATTTGGAACCCTCAGGAAGGAGACCACAGATCCTCCAAAACAAAGGTGTCTAAGGTCTTCTTCTGAGGTATTTATGGAGCAGAACTGGTTTTGTAATGCACACTTCTTATCCCAGTGTTTGGGAGCCTGAGGCAGGAGGTTGGTGAGTTTAAGGCCAGCCTGAACTACACAGCAAGACCCTGTCTCAAAAACATTTTTTTAAAAAAATATAAAGTATCTTCCTGTTGGTCACTCACTGGCAATCTTGGCTACAGGAAGAACCAAGGAGTTGAGCCCTGAACTGAAGAATTACTTTGTCAGCTTTGCAAAGTATCTGGGCTTCACTGAGGACAACATTCTCTTTACTGCCCCCAATGGTAAGGGCCACCTGGGAGGGAGAAAGGGAGTGTGGGATGGTCCAGCTCTGGTGATGCTTTACCAGGGAAAGGGGGCAGGAGAGACTCAGTCCCCTGCTCCCACCACTGGGAAGTTACTGGTGAAAAGCTGGGGTCTGTGAGTCCCCAGGGACCCTGGACCCAAATGCACTCAGCGACAGTTTAGCCAAGGGCTCCCTGGATGGCAGTATCAGGCCACCATCACTGGCCAGTGCCACCTCTTCTCCATACCTTGGTCTCTTACGTCTCAAGCCAACTCCTATCTGTGCCTTGAGTCTTCTACCCTGGGCCGCCCCTCACCATAAACTGTGCCTCGCTGTGCTGCCCACCTTTCCCTTCCCAGCCCATTGCTCACTCCTGACATGGCAGATGTTCATTGTTTCAAGTGGCCTGGCCTGGGCAGGGGATTCCAGCAAGGTCACTCAGGGTCACTGCCTGGGAGGTTGACAGGACTCTGCCAGTAAAGAGGCTGGAAGCCTTGGTTCAGAGCCACTGTGAGGCCCAGGTCTACAGAGGGTCTCATTTCAGGACCCTGAATACAGGAAACCCACAGAGACCCTGCACGTTGGCCTAGCTGGACTTAATACAGCCCCAGGCAGTGCAATGGGTTCTACACAGCAACTACAGACCACACGCACACACGCACGTGTGCACACACCTGCTCTGCTCTGATGTTCTTTCTCCTTCTTCTCTTCCACAGATGAGTGCATGGATTAATGAACAGGCGATAAGTCTGGCTGGGCAGGGGCTGACGGGAGATCATGGAGGGGCAGGCTGAAGGTTTTGGGGCTGCCTTTGTTCCTCTCTTCCTCCAAACCTGAGCCTGG
Source organism: Hydrochoerus hydrochaeris (assembly GCA_004027455.1). Lineage (NCBI taxonomy): Eukaryota > Metazoa > Chordata > Mammalia > Rodentia > Hydrochaeridae > Hydrochoerus > Hydrochoerus hydrochaeris. Next base: position 11,029 of record PVLA01013778.1, on the reverse strand, counting down.
GCCATCCTTACCCTGCTGTCCCATCTCAGGTGCCTCCTGTCTCATCAACCCCTGTTCTTCCTGTCCCCTCTGCCCAAGATACCATCTGGCTGCCCCAGAAGCCACAATGCCAGTGAGAGAGCTGGAGGGCTCTACTTACAGTACACTGCTGAACAGCCATCACCCTCAATTCCAGTCACCCCGTGGAGCCCCTTCTCTGCTAAATAAAAACATTCAGCCAAGTCTCCATGTCTGTGCTCCTTGTGCCCTGGCCCACGAGGGGGGGAAGGGGAGAGGGTGGGCTCACACCACCATCACTTCCAGAGCCTGTTGTCCCCAGAATTCAGCCCAATGTTACTTTGGAGAAGAAAATATCTGGAAGGAGAGGACCTGAAGGCCAGAAGGGAGATTAGAAGGTGGTCTCAAAAACAACAGAGTGCCCCGTTCCTACCTCTAGACCTTAGCCAGAGAAAACATCAGACACATGTACTACAGGCTTCTGGAGGACCAACATAAATCCTCTACAAACCACAAAGAGTGCCTGACTCCAAACGATGAAGCCATATCTCAGGATGCATGTGTTTTAGACTATCCTAAGCAAATGAAAGTGATCCCAACTCAAATGTACTTAATTATAATCACATTTACATTATGGTTTTGATGGCATTCTCCTATGGTCACCAAGGTCACCAGAGGCCAGATACTCACGTAGCAAGGAAGCAGTTCCTCACTTCCTTGGTCTTAGATCAATGAAAAATTCAGTTAAGACACAAAGTCCATGAGGCAGGTAGATAGAATTTATTGAAAATTTATTGACTGACCCAGAGAGGTTTCAGAGGAGAATCTTGGGGCTGAAACCCAAAGATCCACTAGCTGCCCAAGGAGACAGAAGTTTTACCATCCAAGCAGAGCACCTCAGATCTGATTTCTTACGTTGGCACAAGCAAGGACGCTTCCCACAGTCCCTTGCTCCATTGCACCTTTGAGAATAGGACAGTCAGGACACAAGTGTGACTTCACAGCCACACTCATGAGTTTCCTATCTACACTGTAACAAGTTGCCACAAACCACCAGCTTAAAACAGCATCCACATATTCTCTTCCAACTCTGGGGGGCTAAGTTTGAATCAATGGCATTAGGCTGAGAACAGTTAGAAGGGCTGTATCCCCCGAACGTTCCTAAGGAAGAACCAACTTCCCAATCTTCTTCAGATTATGGAGCTCCCTTCTGCACATTTCTTGTCTTCCTCTATCCTCCTTTGTCAAGGATGCAATGTAGCATCAAAGAATCCTTGCACTAGGATAGTCAGCTGACCTGAAATTGACACCTTTCTCTAAAATTCTTTGGGCACTAATGCTGTAGTCCCCACTGCCTCTCTGCCTGGGCCAGAGAGAATTAAATGGGACTGCAAGAGCAAACCCCTAAGCATGTTTCAAGTTCCATCTCACCTCCACCCTCCTGTCACCACCAAGGACATATGCCAGGGCCTGGCCCTTTAATAGCCCACCCTCCTAGACCTCCAATGGGAGTCCAGGACACTGTTACACAATGAGACCTCATTACTGATACAGCTACTGAGTCCCAGAAAGTGAACCGCTGCCCCCTGGGATGTGGACCTGACTCAGGTGGACCCCTGGCCAGGCTCACACCTCTGGGTACTATCCAGGAGTAAGCTTTCTGGTGAGGCGATTTTGTGAAGGTGTCCATGTCCTAGAAGATGCATGCAGTGGAGAATGATGGCAGCTGGGCTCCCTTATCCTGAAGCCTTCTCTGGGAGCCAGCCGCAAGAGACCATGCTGCCTGGATCAAAAACCACCGTGTCCTCTCGAGTAGACACAGGAGGGTGAGAGCAAGTCCATTTCCTTTGGAGTCCATGACACACAGTCGTAGAGGCACTTGGGAAGAGCCAGAGCTCACAGCCATATCATACCCAGCCTGGTTATAAGGCTCTGCCTATCACAAGGCACTCCCACCTCTCTTGTCAAAGGCTTCATTCTGGGCTGACTTGCATGGTTGCATAGGTGTAGCCACTGAGAGCCCTAAGAGAAGCCCTGAAGACTAGTGAGGGCAGCCTAAGACCAGGTAAGGCTGGTGTGGCATCTCTCTTGGAGCTGGAGGAGAGGTGGATGTGATAAGCAATGCAGGTGAGGAGACTACTAAGACGAGTTTCGGGGAGCCAGGTGAGGCCTTGAAATCAGAATGTCTGATATTTCTCAGGCAAAGCAGGGACCATGGCAGGATGAGAGAGTAGGAGTCCCAGGTTGCTCCATCTCTTTTTCAGGCTTTCTGGGTCTCCCTGTCTTCTTAGTGGGATAAAGACTTCATGCCACAGGCTTCTAGACAGGAAATCCAGAGATGGTCACTACAGAGTTTAAGAACCACAGGCAGTGAGTAGAGTTCTACAGACGTGTGGGCAGGTCTTTCTCAGACTGGGTTTGAGGGCAGTGTGATACCAGGGTCATGGTCTCAGAGCTGAAGCAGATCTGCCTCCTGGGGCATCACCAGTATTTCAGGCTGCTATTGGCTGAGACTTTCCACCTATCCTCCTTGGCATTCTATCCACAATATCTACCTTCAGCTTGATGCCTGGTCTCACTCATGGGTCACCCCGTGCCATCACTGTGCTGTACCCTTGGCCCCTGAGCCACAACGCCTTCCTCAGTAAGGACCTTGGCATGTCTATGGAGGCTGATGTTGAAGTCAAGGATGAAGATTTCAAGGAAACAAGTGATCGGAGGACTGCTAAGATGACCTTTGCTTTTCTAGGGATGCCTTCCGAAGATGGAGATTCAGGCAAGAGGTTGGGCCTTGCAGGGAACCAAAGATCCCCCTCCAACGCCCCCCTGCATGGTCCTGAGTTGTTCTGGAAGTTGGAGTTGCAGGACAAGCACAGGAAAGCAGGTTCCTGGAAACCACGGCGTTGGAGAACAGTGGGCAATCAGCACATGGGAAAACAGGCAGCTTCAGGGACGTATGTCTGCAATTTGCTCCAGGGATCTGTTTCAGCCTCTAAGAAGCTGGAGACACCTGAAAAGGGCAAAAACCTGCCTTTACAGGAGCCACTGACCTGGTTCCTTGTCTCTTTCTCCATGCCAGGTTAGACCACATTCCCAGCCATCTGGCTTTGCTGATGTGAACTGTTTAAAAAAGCAGTTTGATGCTGCATGGCATTGCTGAAAGCTCTAGAATCCACTCTCTTTTTCATGTTCTCCAACCTTGGGTTGGGTTGGGTTGGTTTGGTTTTCAGACAGGAACATCCTGTGTAGTTCAGGCTGAACCTGAACTATGTAGCCAAAACTGTCACTGACCTCTCTGGCATCTTCCTCCCTCAGCTTTCAATAGCTAAGATTAAAAGCTTCTGCCTTCACACTCTACTCCAACCTCAGTTTTCCTATCTGAGATAAAAGAATAATTGCATTTCCTGATGTAATGTGTCTTATAATTAAATGAGAAAATAAGTTGAATGAAGCAGAGTAGCTAATGAAGCTTATGACAGGAAGATCGTATTTTTTACACACATGCCAAATAATGGATCCTATCATAACATTATCCAACTTTTGTTTAATGTAGAAAAGAAACATATGACCCCTCTTCCCAAATACTTCACAAAGATCTCCCTTTGTCTTGGCCAAGATGTTTCTTACCTTGATGATCAGTGCTCATTCTACCTCACTGCCTTTGATCTCTGAAGAGGCTCAAACTGTGACCAGTACTGGGAACATTCCTGCTTAGTAATCAAGGGTGCAGCTCACAAGCCTGCTGTATTAAGGCACCTACTATGATTGGAGGTGCCCTGCACTCAAGTCTGAGCAGTTATCAGGAACAATATGATTAAGGAGCAATCAACCTGGGTTGTCAGAGCCCTGTCCCTGTCCCTGCCCATCTCTCAGTCCCACAGATTCTCTGATCTATCCTATCATCTCCACCATCCCTGCCCTAGCTCAACCCTTTGCCTCCACTGCCTCCCCATCCTCCTCCCTGACCCTGTTCTGATCCTAATCCAATTCCCATTTAAGAGCTATGCAAGTGGGCACAACCTCCTCACCCTAGACCCAGGCAAAAGAGAAGATAGCTCCATCAGGTTTGTCTGCTGCTGTGATTTGGATGTGTATGTCCTCACCAAACCAGAAATTGTAACATAAGACACCAGATGGTACTATCAAGAGGTAGCACTTTAGGACCTAGTAAAATCACCTAGACCAAGTACTCATGAAACAGCTCCAGTAGGGAACTAGGTAGGCCTTTTCTTCCCTTCCATCTCTTCCACTGTGTGATGATACCTACATGGCACTAACTATGAGGAGCAGGCCAGATGCCAAATCTCCAAGCCTCAGCATAGAAAACAAATAAAAAATAGAAACATGAGAAAATAAGGCAACAAAATTCCTATCAAATCTCCCAATTCCCCCAAAACCATTCCAGATAGAATCTAGGGGGGAAGAATTCAAAAGCAACCCACACAAAATAAGAGGGGAGATTTAAAACAAAAACATAAAGTATCTGTTCAATGCAAAAAACACATAATTAAACTGATAATTGCCCTAATGAAAGAAATGATCAGTCAGTCTAGAAAAGGCACTAACAAAAATATTAGGAGAACTAGGAAAGAAAGAGATGCAAATCATGAGTTCTAGGCATGGAAATGAACTGGTGTCAATAAAAAATTCCTGAAAGAAATCCAAATTAAAAATACTTTTGAAAGTAGGGGCAGCAGAAGCAACCAATGAGAGGACAGAGTATCAGGCCTGAAAAACAGCGATGTGGTTGCTTATCAATTAAAATTATCAATTAAATAGACCTTAAAGACAATGAGAATATTAAAAATTGATTCAATAGCGCAAAAGATATTATTATAAGATTAATTGTAATTAATGAAATATTGAAAGATAGCACAAAGGGTATAAAAATCCTGTTTACAGAAGTAATAGTAGAAAAATTTCCAAATGTGGAAAAAAGAATTTAACACACAGATAAGTGAGGCATAGAGAATCATGAATTGCCATGTTCAGAAAAGAACCACCAACTCTGGGGTTCATCTCGAGTAGCTCCCTAGGACCTGGAGATCCTGAACTTCACCCAACCTGGTGTGAGGCCCCAATGCCACACTGCAGGGGTGTGTCCCTGCTAGCTGCATGGATGATCTGAGCCAGGCCCAGCATCCCAGCACAATCCACTGGGTGAGTGCCTGGCCAGCCCCACAGGTGACAGAGGTGCCTGAGCCCCACAGCCATTCTTCACAGAGTGACCAGCCTAGCTGATGGGTTCTGAAGATTCTGAGCTCTGCCATCACAGCACAAGGCTCCAGCACCATAGTTCAGGGTGGACCCTACCTAGCTACATGGATATTGGATGATCAAAACATTGCCCAGCACAGCACTCCAGTTCACCTCATCAGGAGGGTGCCTGGCCAGACAGACAGGTCCCAGAGGAAAATGACAAAGTGAAAGAGAAAGATGTAGTCTCAGGCCTCCAGTCCAGAGAGAACAGACACAGGAGACTGAAAGGGAAGACACTGGAAATCACACAACAGAAATTTCTGCGATGATAGCAACTGACGTAAAGAAACAACTCCAGGAAACTAGAGAGGAAATCAGATGATAAATAATCTCTGAAGTAAAAAAGGAAATGACAAACATGAAAGAAATGTTGAGTGTCTAGATTCCACTGTGTGATGATACCTACATGGCACTAACTATGAGGAGCAGGCCAGATGCCAAATCTCCAAGCCTCAGCATAGAAAACAAATAAAAAATAGAAACATGAGAAAATAAGGCAACAAAATTCCTATCAAATCTCTTTTATTCTTATCAAATAAAAGAGGATCTAGATAAAAAATAGAGAAACATAAAATGATGGAAACCTTGAGCAAACAATATAAGACAAAATTAAAATGCATGAAACAGATTTAAAGGGATATTCAGGAAATTAAAAATTCCACTGAAAGCTGAAAAAACTGCTTGAATGAAGATAGACTCTCAGACCCTGAAGGCAGGATGGATGCTTATGATCATGATAGAAAAATCAAGGAACCAGGAAACAACAATTTAACAGCTGCAAGATAATGCAAAGAGAAACAATATAAGGCTGATAGGTGTCAGTGAAAAAGCAAGGACCAACACAAATGACATACAAGACTATTTACAGAAATATTATCAGAAAATTTTCCAAACATGGGAAAAGAATCTGATATACAGGTAAGTGAGGCATGTAGGACCTCTACTAGCCAAATCAAAATAAATCTTCACCCAGACATATAATAATTAGTATCTCATAAATTCAGCACAACAGAATACTAAAAGCTGTCAGAGAAAAGAAACAGATCACCTATGAAAGAAAGCCTATCAGAATCACAGCAGACTTCTCAACACAAACTTTCAAACCAAGAAAAGCTTGGTGAGAAGTATTTCAAGTCCTGAAAGAAAATAGCTTTCAACCCAGATTGATGAACTCTGCAAAACAATCTTTCAAAATTTCTGGAAAAATAGATACTTCCACGACAAAGAGAAACTGAAGGAATTCATGACCACCAAACCAAGACTACAAAGAATATTCAAAGATAATCTAGAAAGAGATAAAAATAACTCAAATTCCAAGAACAACAGCAGAAGGAAACCATTAGTAAGGAAAACAATTAAACAGAAAAAGTAGAAAACCAACAACAGAAAGATAACATGACAGAGATAAATCAGTACATATCAATAATATCCATCAACATAAATGTTCTCAACTCACCAACAAAAAGAAACAGACTGAAAGAGTGGATTAAGACAAAATCCAATAATATGCTGTGTACAATAAACACACTTAACTCAAAAGGAAATTCATAGACTAAAAGTCAAAGGATGGAAAACAATACTACATGAAACAGGAACCCAGAAAAAAGCAGAAGTAACTATTCTGTCTGCAGATAAGGTGAACATCAAACTAAGAATGATCAAAAAAGATAAAGAAGGTCACTACATAATTGTTAGAGGAAAACTTGAAGAGGAAGAGATTATAATTATAAATACATATGCACCAAATATGTGAGCACCTAGCTATTTAAGATAAATCTTAATAGATATAAAAAATCAAATTAATAATAATACAGTTATAACAGAGGATCTTAACATCGCATTGCCACAAAGAGATCAACCAAACAAAAAATCAGCAAAGATAAAAACAGAACTGAATCAAACTTGTGAATTAGAAGGTACACTAGTAGATGTGGACCAAGTGTTCTACCCAACAGCATCAGGACACACATTCTTCTCAGCTGCACATGGGTCATTCACTAAAACAAATCATATACTAACCCACAGAATACGATTAAGTAAATGCAAAGGAATTCAAATATTCCATGCATATTATCTGACCATAGAACAATAAAATTGGAAATTAATGACAAAAAACCCACAAGAACCCCATAAACACATGGAAATTAAATAACACTCTCCTAAACAATGAATGTCACAGAAGAAATTAAACAATATCTACAGTTGAATGAGAATGCAAATACAACGTACCAGAATCTGTGGGAAATTTATAGCAGTAAATTCCCACATCAGGAAAATGGAATGGACACAAAAAGCCAGCCTAATCTTGTACCTTAAATGTCTAGGAAAAATACAGCAAATCAAGCCCAAAGCTAAAAGAAGGCAGGAAATCATAAAGATCAGAGCAGAAATTAATGCAATTGAAACTAAGAAAATAATACAAAGAATTAATGAATTGAAGAGTTAGTTCTTTGAAAAAATAAATAAAATTGATAAATGTCTAGCCAACCTTATCAAAAAGAAGAAAGAAAAACTGAAATCCATGCAGTGAGAAATGAAAAAGGTGAAATCACTACAGACCCTTGGAAATACAGAAGATCATCAATACCTACTTTAAAAACCTTTACTGTTATAGGTTTAATAACACAGAAGAACTGGACAGATTCCTAGAAGCATGTGAATTACCAAAGCTGGATCAAGAAGATGTAAAACTGCTGAATATCTCAATTTCAGTTAATGAAATTGAAAATGTTATCAGAACCTTACTAGCAAAGAAAGGCCTAGCTCCTGATGGATTCAATGCTGAATTCTACAAGAAATTTAGGGAAGACTTAATGCCAGAACTCCTCAAACTCATCAATGAAATTGAAAGGGAAACAAGTCTCCCTAACTCATTCCTGGAAGCAAGTACTACCCTAATATCAAAATCAGAGAAAGACTGAACCAAAAAATAAAATTACAGGCCAATCTCTCTAATGAACATAGATGCAAAAATCCTCAATAAAATACTGGCAAATAGAACACAACAAATCATCAAGAAGATTATACACCATGATCAAGTGGGATTAAACCCAGGAATGCAGGGGTGGTTCAACATAGGCAAATCAATAAACATAATATACCATATCAACAGAGCCAAGGAAAAGAATCACATGATCATCTCAATAGATGCAGAAAAATCTTGCAACCAAATCCAACACTCATTCATGATTTAAAAAAAACCTATGAAAAATCATGATAGATGGTCCCTACCTCAATCTGATAAAAGCCACATATGATAAACTAACAGCCAACATCTTGCTAAATGGACAAAAACTGAAAACTTTCAACCTAAATTCAAGGAAAAGACAAAAATGTACACTATCACCATGCCTATTCAACATAGTTTTGGAAACTTTAGCCCAAGCAATTAGACAAGAAAGAGAAATGAAAGGAAGAATTTAAATTATCATTATTCACAGATGATTTGATACTCTACATAGAAACCCCCAAAACTCCACTGAAAGACTTCTAGATGTAATAACCAAATTCATTAATGTAGCTTGATACAAGGTCAACACTCAAAAATCAATAGCATTCCTGTACACAAACAACAAACTGACTGAGAGACAAATAAGGGAAACCATGCCCTTCACTATAATATCCAAAAAAATGAAATACTTAGGAATCAATCTAACAAAGGAAGTAAAAGATCTATACATTGAAAATTACATTACTCTGAAAAGGGAAATTGAAGAGGATTTCAGAAAATGGAAAGTCATCCCCTGTTCATGGATAGAAAGAACATTGTGAAAATGGCCATTCTCCTGAAATTGTTATATAAATTTAATCAATTCCAATCAAAATACCATTAGCATACTTCACAGATCTAAATAAATCATTCCTAAAATTCATTTGAAACTAGATGAGACCTAAAATAGCAAAGGCAATTCTGGGCAACAAAGGTAAGGCAGGAGGCATCACAATCCCTGACTTGCAATTATACTACAAAGCCACTGTGATAAAATCAGCATGATATTGGAATAAAAGCAGACTTGCAGATCAATGGAATAGATTAGAAGATACAGCCACAACTACAAACACACTCAATCACCTCATCTTTGACAAAGGGGCCAAACATGTTCACTGGAAGAATGATAGCCTCTTTAATAAGTGATGCTGGAAAAACTGGTTCTCTTTATGCCAAAAACTAAAACTAGACCCATGCCTATCACCATGCACTAAACTAAAGTCAAAATGGATCAAAGATCTAAATATTAAAACAGAAACTCTAAATCTGCTGGAAGACAAAGTAGATAGAGACCTTGATGATATAGGAGTAGGCAGAGAATTCATGAACAAAAATCAAACTGCGCAGGAAATACTTCCCAAAATCAACAACTGGAATCTTGTCTCATTAAAAACTTTTTGCACATCAAAAGAAATCTCCAACAGAGTGAAAAGAAAACCCACAAGTTGATAAAATACCTTAGCCCCTCCTGGGAACCAGCTCCATGTGTGGGCCGCTGCTGGAATGAGGATAGCCAGACTCCAGGCATCCCACGTGTCAGCATCATTTGAAAATGTGGAAGGAGAGAACAAGGCCACACCAGGAATCAAGGCCCAGTCTGGGAACCAGTGCCATGCACAAGCTGTGGCCAGAATAGGGACAGCCAGACCCCAGGACCTTCTGGCACACGAGCTGGCAAACAAGAAGTACCAATTCCCCCAACCCCTTGTAAGCAACTGGCTGATCCAGAGAAACACAGGCTGCAGTGATAACTATTCAGGTGAAATAAAATGTGATGCATGTTGTGCTTGGTGTTTCACTGACCTTGCAGGTCTAGGGCCAGTGGTCTGATCATCTGTTCAGAGGATAGCGGTACACAGTGCAGCATCTAGGGGATATCTTCTGAAGGTGGTAGCCATTGTTGATTCCCTATTGTGTCATTTTGAAGTCTGTATCATTTCCATTGTTTTGATGGGTTGGGTTTTATTCTCTTCTGTTGATTATGTTAAATCCAGTGGCAGGAGCAGCTATTTCAAAAATAGCAAGATGTATTATGGTAGCCATTTTGGATTTACTATTGTCTTGTTTTGAAATCCTTTATTGCATTCACTGCTGTGTTTTTATCATTTCTACTCTATTCTGTTTGATTTTTACTTTGTTCAAAGACATCTGCAGCTATTTTGAAGACAACAAAAGGCATTATGGTAAACATTGTTGATTTTGTAATGTTTTGAAGTCTTTTATCACTTACACTGGTTTGTTTTTATTGGTTTTACTGTTTTATTTTCCTTGGTTTTATCCTCTTTAAAATAAATTTTAAAATAGGAAAAGAAAAAAGGAGAAAATATCTTAGCCAACTGTTTCCCAACAAAGAGCTTCTATCTAGAACATATAAAGAATTTTTTTTCATTTTTTATTTAAAGAGAAAAAAACAGGAAAAAGGTAGAAATATTACAGAATTTCAAGAAAAGAAGATAAATAGTAAGAAATCACTAGTTGATACATTACACATTGTTCTTTTAAAAATAGTTATTCAAGTTACAGGATTAAAGCACACAAAGTAGGCACTAAAGCAGTGAGAGTGCAAACAGATCTGTTCAACAGTCCAACAAGAACCTAGAAATATGGTCATCAATCCCACACATCTAAACATACATGCAGCTATATCTTTTATAGCGCTTCCTATTTCCTCTTTTTTTTACAATACCAATTATACATTTTTAAAATTTTATTTAAAGAGAAGAAAAAAAGGAAAAAAACAAAAAAGGGTAGCAATAATACAGAATTCTAAAAGAAAGAAAGAAA